>ML833883.1:0-21708 GCA_009831015.1 Picea engelmannii
TAACACTGATCTGAAACTTATTCTTCACAGAGATCTTTTGGTGATATATGCTTACTGTTAAAGCACTACTGTTAAGATCTGACTTATTTCCTGAACTCTATTTTTCTGCTGCTAATGTATGTCATAGATCTATCTTTCATATGTTGTTTATGTACCTGATCTAAGGTGGTTTAGCATTGAAATTAAAAAGTGACCACTATATGCATTTTACCCTAAAATCTAACAATTTATACAACTAAAATCGAAGGTGGGATTTCCAATCTTACACATATACTATTTTGTCTCCACAGATTGGATACCATTTATGGTGGATCACTACTTGAAAAAAAACACAAGGATACTCTATACAACGAGTATTTTGAACTAACACCCAAGGTTATGGATAAATGCAAAAGAGTGAATTAGAACTTAAAATGCTAATTTAATTCCATTTAAAAAGCACAAAGGGAGATCAACTATTTATGCAGAATGTAGGATCAACGATATAAGAAAAATTACAAGGAGTGTAAAGGGAGATCAAGATATAAGCAGTGTTCAAAAATTACATCATAGGGAACCCATTGAACAGACAACAAGACAACAACCCGCTCACATGGTAATAAGGGAAGGTCGCTCACCAGGGAGGGATGCATCCAAGGTAACTGCTGTGCGCCAGAAAGTGAAATCGATCCCTCCCATTACTATCCAGGGTTTTAATTACCAAGAGGCTGAGTATTCGAGTTAAAATTTAAGGAAAGAAGTGCATAAAAAAATCGCAGTGTTTGGTTGTGTGGAAGCGCTGGGTAAAAGTACAGTAATAAATATATATGCAGTAAGCAAAAAAATTGCAGAAGTAACAAAATCAGAGTGAAATAAATGTCGTAAGCATAATAATAAATCACTTGACTATCACGATCGTCACGAGGAAATATAACCATGAATACATATATAGTAAGCACAAAAATCATTCACGCAGAAGGTAAAAATACAGTAAAGAAACACAATGAATCATTCCCAATAAACCGTTGGGTGGGTAACACGATTTTTTTGAGGAAAGGAACAAAATATAGATGAGCAATGAAAAACAATAATGAAGGTTTACACCCCATCAACGCAAAGAAGGTATGAAATCATTGGGCAATGGAAACATAATCGATTGAGTAAAGACCACAAAAATTTCTAAGCAATAAGGAGGAAATTCATTGTACACAGTAAGGAATTGGCTGGTCAGAGAAAATATCCTTCACTTATTATCCATGCACAGGAAAGCAGGGCATTTAAACTAAATATTTAACACTGGAGTGAAAGACAATTGATTCGGCTCTTGGCCGACTACTCAGGCACGGACTAATAACTTAAAGGATAAGAACAAAATATAAAAACACAATTTCCTTGTATCAAAAACAATAAAAATATAGAGTAAAAGAAAGTAATGGCCCAAGAACCAAGACGTAGCCTTCCTCGGTAATAATACAACACAATAATAATCTCAACCAGCCCTGGAAACTACAGTGAAACACAGTAATTAAACAAAGCTCTGAAACAAAAGTTTAGTGACCCTTTTGCAATTTCACACGACACACTATCGCCCAGATATAAATTCATATGCATAACTAATCGAGTCTTTTTCTTTTAGAAGCATCTACACAAGCAAGATTTTGACAATAAACAAATGCATGGACAATAAATTAAGATATTATTCAATACAAGATATGAAGTGACTGTCACGCGCTCATGCTTCGTCCAACTCCGACTTGTCGACCAATGAGACCTCATTGTTACCTCCCAACCAATGCTAGGGGTACTCTTCTTCCCCTTGAGCCCCCATATCCGCAAAGGGGACACACACACAATACCAGAGAATGCTAGCACCCAACTCACCTTGCAAGGTCGAGATACCACTCGTTACCCGATATGGGTATCCCAACTCCCACAAGAGAAAGTTCAGTCAAGATAAAATTTCAGTAGCGTAATGTTACGCAAGCCCGATGTGATCCATAATCCTCCTCCACCATCTCTTTTATAGAGTTTCTTAGTCATTAGTTTCCCAAACCCTCATTAGATTCCTTTTTCATTTAATTAATTAGGAAAAACCTCCACCGTACACATGTCGCCCAAACCCCTAGTTGCACCAGAAAATTAATTTTATTAATTAATTAAATTTGTCTATTTCCCTCACCCACCTAAAAGTGTTCCTAAAAATTCTCCTCGATCTCCCATTATTCCCTTACAATTCTTAAATTACCTACACCTTACTTAATTCCTAGTTGAGTTCATAAATAAAAAGTTCCAAGGCCAGATTCCTTACTAAGTTAGACATTCCCCTTTCTCTTTAAGTTTCGCCTTTTCTTTAAGTTTGCCCTTTTTCTTAGGTTTCCCCCTTTTCTTTAAGTTTCCCCTTTTTATAACTAAATTCAAAATTAGCAGGTTTAGACAAAAACAACCAAATACCCCTTTTATTAATTAAACATTTATTAAAATTTCAACTTTAATTATTAATGCTTGAATTTTTTAATTAGTTTTATAAAGAACCTTTAGTGAATTGAAATTTTATAAGAAGAACCTTAATGAATTAAAATTTCCACTTTAATCTGGTTATATGTCTAATTAGTTTTTTTTTTTTGTTCTAAGGTTCTACTCATACCTAGGTTTTCAATTCACTAGGCTTGGCGACAGTTTTTAAGGGAAAAGTTAGTCATTAAACTTTACTTATCACATCATTCATTTTAAGGTCGACCAGGTCCTAAGGAGGCATATTTTTCTAGGCACTAGGTTTATTAACTTACCAGTTAAAAACACGACTTGCCCTTCAGGACGCACTACATGCTCCAAGGGTGCCACTCACCTCTTCATGTTTTCTTTGTGTGGCGTGCCCTTCAAGACACACTACGTTCTCCATGGGTGCCACTCACCTCTTGAATGAATTTGGTAGATGTCAAACCCCTGGAGTCAATACTACGTCAAGTGATATTGTGGTAGACTAAGGGCCTCTAAGGAATAAGGACCCTGCCTTATTGCACGACCCTTAGAATCATCGTGAGAGACTGTGACAGTCTGCCCTTACGACATCGTGGGTCTTCTCGAACTAGGTAATCATTAACCTACAGTTCGAGCCATGGCATGAGTGCTAGTAGGCTATGGTAGGGTTTCTTCCACACCTCTCCCTCAATTTCCCTGGTTGTCGTGTGTGACCTCTCTACTCCAAATGTGATTCTGTTTGGCAAGCTATCGTCAGCCTGTATCCATCAACTAATCATGTCAGCAATAATAATCAATCATCATAACATCTAATCACATGTACATATGTCACATCAACAACATTCAAATCCTACAGTCCACTCCCTTACTCTATCTGGAGTCCAAGGGGTTTCATCAATGCCTCTTCATCCTCAATGTCCATAGTCTAGCACACTCGGGAGAACCCATTCAATAACACCTATCTATGTAAATACAACAAAATAACATATCATCAAATCCGCAATATCTCATAATCATAATCAAAACAACCAATAGTATAATAACTCGGATCACTTGCACGCAAGTCTCTTCAAAGAATAAGTTCACTCAGTGCATGCAAGAGCGGGATGTTACATACACCCCCTCTTGTTTTAAACTTTGTCCTGAAGTTTCACAGTATATAAGTGTTGAAATAAATTGTTTCACCGTATCATAAGTCTATCCATCAAACAAAAATGGAAATTGCTGACGCATAGTATATGCGTTTTCCCAAGTCGTTGAGTGTGGACTATAGTTGTCCCACTGGACCTTGACATGATCTATTGTTCGACACCATAGATGTCGAGTGCGATGGTCCAGAATGCAGATTGGCTCCGCCGTGAGCGCAACCTTGTCCGATACCCGCAAGGAAATCATTTCAATAACATTGTAGGATCACTAACATAAAGTCTCAAAACATATACGTGAAAAACATCGTGCATATGCGTCAAAGAATTAGGAAAGGATTCAATAGGCCACAAGCCCCTTCTTTTACACAATCTCGAAAGGTCCCACAAACCTAAGAGAGAGTTTATCACCCTTTCCAAACTTGATCGAACTCTTATGTGGTTTCACCCACAAAAATACTCAATTTCAAACTTCGTAACTATGATCGACATGATGCATGTTGGAAGCAAGCCTAAATGGGAAAGAAAGAGTGCACGAATAAGAATGACTATTGGAAGAGAAATCGTGGGAAAGAAAGCATGCGGGAGGAAAGCGAAAACTCACAAGAAGCACAACACGCACGCATGCAACAAATAGCTCGACAGCTGGAAGGAAACAATGAATGCATGCAGAGAAGGAAGACCTAACGACAATAGAGTTAGTGTTTTTGGTAAGAGTTTTTTTTTAAACGGTTGAAGAGACCGATAGATATAAATATAGACAAGAAGGTATCAAAAAGATGTTTGGAGAGTTTGAAAAGGTTGAGCTTTACTACTGTTGTAGAGTTGAACTCATTTTATGTAATGTTTTGATAAGAGAACTATTTTTGTAACAAATGGAGCTAAGTGGAAGGTATATCTCGAGGATTAGATCACAGGCTGGGGATCTTGGTGCGATCTAGTTCGCCTCATAGAGATATTCCCGATCTAAGGAGAGTTGTATCCGTGAGGCACCAAAATTGCAGAACTACCATAATAAAAGAGCCAAGAGACAAATCTTTGTGGACGTAGCCCCAGGAGGGGGTGAACCACGGTAATACCTGTGTAACACGATGAATGCATGCATATATCTATCTAATTTTGTTAGTTAAAGGCTGAATGCAATGCAATGAATGAGTTAGTATACTGTTTGGTTAATTGTTGTTGCATATAAAGAAAAGAGATCATGATGGTTAGAATAGTAAAGGGAATAACAATAATTTGTAATACAAATCGTAATTAAAGGCTCAGAACATAGATCCTCTATCTCCTACCCAATCCTAGGTTGTAAACACCCAAGTCTTACAACAACCCATAAAATCTATCTCGGGTGAGACTGCGTAGTGAATTTTGTGTGTTGTGTTGCCTTCTGGTTCACCAGAAGGGTCGATACTTGCAGGCTTTGTTGGTACCCTGAAAGATACGAACCCTGGGTCAGTAGCACATAGTTGTTCACTAGTTTAAATCCAACAAATGGTTACGTTTTCATTATAAGAGGAACAAGAAAGGACTGAGTAGATGAGATAGAATACATGAGGGGAAAAATGAGCAAAAGTAGAAGACCGCTGAGCCACTAGAAGGGAATGTTGAGACCGTGGAACCCCACAAAAGAAAAAATCGAAAGCTGGTTGAGAACTAAAGAGCTAGAGTTTGCCTAGAAATATAATAGAAACCCTAGCCTGACGCCTCACAAATATCTGGATAAATACGTGTTTATGGATTTACATGAAGTTTTTTTCTATGATTTTCCTCACCTATTGCAGGAGTGGATACTAAGGTTGAAAGATAATCACACGACGAACCAACTCCGACAACTAGATTGGACCCCAATACAGATTGAGTAGTTACAATAGGTGAACAACAAACTCACCCGCGCAGTCGAATTTTGGCTTGATAGTATTGTGTCAGGCTTCATCAAAAAATTTGCAGTCGACATAGCGAAGTCATACAACACGACAGAGCAGAAATTTCTACGTGGACCCCGCAAAAGGTACATTCGATCACTGTATACTTCTATTAAAATACTTCTATATAAAAAAGGTGTAATTACAATGGAAGCATACAGCTAAACTTCCCTGCGTGCATGGGGGAAGGGGGGAAGCTATAACAAAAGGAAGGATAAATGGCCGAAGGTGAGGATAAAGGAAAGAAGGAGGAGGAATTCTTGGACCCAATCTTGATGGATGACGACCAACTTAAGTGGATATTGGCATCACCTAGAATGACGTGTAGAAGAGTATCCTACCAATATAAGGTGAATACCAAGAAAAGATTCGTAGCCACGAGGGAGGGCTTGGAAAGTGATGAAGAATAGGTAGAGGATCTTCGGGCTATGGATCAGATTGAGGAAATCCTGCGCACAACCTATGAGAGGAAAACAAGAGGCCCAAGAACAGGAGGAGAAGATAGACATCCTTTCCATATTAATGTCAGTGTGGAACCCATAAACCCATGTGCGACTAATACACCAAAGAGAACATCATTTTTTAGATAGCCAAAGTTTAGAGGAAGTCCGATAGCGAGAAGCACATCTACCACAGGAGAAACAACTAAAGGAGCGAGTTCATGCAGTACTAGCCAAATATCTACACCACGTGGCAGAGGTATCAATTCAACATTTAGAATGGTAGGACATGACCCCATGATCATATTACCATAATTTCAAGGAGAACCAACGGAATACCCAGAGAAGCATTTGTTTATTTGTGAAAATATCTGGGAGGCAAAACAAATCACGGATGAAGATATCAAACTTGCACAGATAGCGTTCACACTGAGAGACTGTGCACTAGACTGGTACATGAGTCTAGAAACAAGCAATGTTCCTGGGACGACGAGGACACTGACAAACATCAAGAAGCTACTGATTAATGAGTTTCAGAAGCTGAGCTCAGAGGACCAGTACATGAATGAAATGATCGAGATTAGACAGAAACCAGGAGAGTTTGTATGGGAGATTGACCAAATATTTAAGAGATTGAAGGGGAATTTAAAATACCTTATGACTGAGATGTAGCACTGACATCTATTTGTCAACTCACTACTCCCACACCTAAAATACCCCTTACGACAACATAAGTTTCTGACGCAGGCCGAGGTGCTACAGGAAGCCTTCCATCTAGAAGAGAACCAGTACCAGTAGATGGACCCGGCTATTGAAGAATTGAAGGAGGATTTGAAGAACCTCACATTTCAATTGAATCAGAACAAGAACAAGGACAAACAAGAAGCTTTTTGGTGCACCACATGAATGACAGAAGGACACCACAAGAATGAATGTCCAACATTTACGCAATATATGGAAACAAGCATGCCAAAACCACTCCCACAGGGAGGATTATGGTGTGAAATATGCAAGAAACTGGGTCACGACCCTTATCACTGCACGATGATGCAGAAGTATCAGATAGTTCTGAAGAATTCTTATTGCACTTTTTGTAATTCAGTAGGCCATGACGACAAAGTTGCAGAACTATGGAGCTGACGCGGGAGAGAACATCAGATGCCTACAGTGTATATGCCAAAATGATGAATGGGAAAGCAGCGCCACAGTTCAATAAAGCCCCATCTTCATACAATACTGCACAACAATAGTACAACACTACGCAAAAACCATACAACAATACACAACCACAGTACAACCCAACGCAACCCCAGTATAATACCACGCAGTACAACCAGGCACCACCATATAACACACCAAGAGGGGACATAGTAGGCTATCGAGGAGGAGGATGAGCTAGAGGAGGCTTGAGACGTGGAAGAGGACCAGTCACATGTCACAATTGTCAGCAATCGGGACATTATGCACAAGAATGCCCACTGTTGCCAACAAGTTGTATGTACTGTTGTGCATCGGATCACGATACAGAGGAATGCCCGACACTACTAGTAAAGATTCAGGGAAAAAGGAACCAGAACAACCAGGATGTTCAATGGATTTCAACCAAAGAAAGGGAGGATGGACGAAATATTAACATAGTCACCCATGGAGGAACGAAGATAGGAAACGACACAACCCAATAAGAACCTACACAGAACCAGTGGGTAAGGAAGAACACCGAACAAAGGAAGTAGTTCGACACACCCAAAGAAAAGGAGACTTTTAAGGAAGCCAAACAATAATTTCAGAAGAAGGACACAATGTCAACTTCCACTACGTAACCAACCCATGAAGCCCTAGAATACAAAATGTTTCCTTCATTGGATCATACCAAAGGAATGCCACTCAAGGGACGAGTAAGTAGTATCAAAGACTTTCTGTAGTCATGCATCAAAATATTAAGTGATCCTTCATCTATGAAAATATTGCAAAACATCCTAGAGAAATGTAGCAATGAGACAGAACAAAAGCTAGAACCAAAGATTATCAATCACCTACACACAATAAGGAGAACAAGTAGGGAATTCAGATTGAACGCTAACATTGGGGATTTCAATATGGGAGATATCACACTCGACCTAGGATCCAAAGTGAATGCGCTACCCAAGAAAACTTGGTAATGCATGGGAGATTGAACCTTGGGATACTCGAATGTCCAATTAAAACTACCAAACCAGCTAGGGTCCTACCAATCAGGAGACTAAAGGGTGTAATGGTAGATCTTGATGTTTTGCGCACCAAAGTAGATTTTGAAGTCATCGAAATACTAGATGGCACAACACCATACCTAGCACTACTCGGTCTGGACTGGGCATTTGACAACCAAACCATAATTAATTTGAAGACAAGAAAAATGACATTTGAATCCAGAGATTATAGGTTTATAGCACCACTAGATCCATCAGAAGGGGAAAGGTTCATAGAACCCACTTGCCTAAACTTAGAGGAAATCAGCTAGTTGTACAGAACAACTACACATGAGGAGGATTATGTAAACCCAACTGAAAACAGGGTACTCAATTGGCGCAGTATTACTTCATGCGCTACAGATTCAGAAACCGGGCTAGAAAACTGGTAGCATAGACTACATGAAGTATCCACGAGAAGATGTGCAAGAATAGACCACACAGTATGATGGATAGGCATAGAAATCGCAGAACCACCCATTTTCCATGGACTTAATGATTTGGAAACATTATTGACACAATATGAAGATGAAGTATTAGAGAACTAGAGGCTACTAGCACTAGAATTAGCACTCAAGGCCACACCCACAAGATGGTGGGGAACACACAAGAATACCATCACAAACTAGTACCAATGTAAGAGGCTACTACGCATAAGGTTCGGCACAACACATAAAAACAACAAACAACAAAAATATGAAGGATTAGGGACACTAACGAAACACTTGATGGAGTGCGAAACGCTGTGGAAATTGACACCACCAGAGGAATGGCCTCACCACTTTATTCATACATTAGAAGGCATACAAGCGAACTGGTATACATATCAGGAACTTCACAAGGGAACTACAACATGGGTGACATTGCAACAAAACTTTACCACCACTTTCTCATTCAAGCATGAAAACCCCAACATAGATGAAGCTCTGAAACAAATCAGAGGAGTTGTATTCATTAAAGATCCAGAAGTAGAACTTATCACCGAAGAGAAGCAGTGAAATAAACAGACATCCAAGCAACTACTGTCATGTTACCAAGTATAGGAGGAAATAACAGACGAAGAGGACCCGTGTAGCATTCAGATTGCAGAAGTAGAAGGAAAAAGAAACGTGAAGGGACCACAAATAGAATCTGAAGTTATTTCCATGCCAATCAAGGTGAAGAAAGTTAACATCGTTACAACTGAACATCCCAAAATGGCCATCATTGGAGACTACTGGGATGAACCAACAATAGAAAGAATTACATAATTGTTGCGCGAATACATCGACTTATTTCCTACAACATTCACAGAAATGAAGGGTATAGCAGGCGAACTGGGAGAAATGAAAATACCTCTCAGGCCCGAAGCGAGACTAATTAGACAACGACCATATATACTAAGCCCTATATACAAACAGAAAGTTAAAGAGGAGATTGACCGAATGCTCGAAGCCGACATAATCAAACTAGTCGAGGAATCAGAATGGATAAGCCCAATTGTCGTACATGACAAGAAACAAGGAAGAGGGATCAAGATATGCGTCGACTTGAGGAAGTTGAATGATGCATGCCTACACGACCCATTCCCTACACCATTCACGGATGAAGTGCTATAGAATGTGGGGGGACATGAAGCTTACTCATTCACTGATGGCTTCTCAGGTTACCATCATATTAAGATAGCACAGGAGGACAGATACAAGACCACATTTGCGACGGAATGGGGATCTTACCAATATATGTTCATTCCCTTTGGACTAAATAATGCACCAACAATCTTCTCCAGAGTGGTGATCGTAGCATTTAAAGACTTCATCCACCAGTTTCTCGAAGTATATCTAGATGACTGGACAGTCTATAGTCAATTGAAGAACCATGTAGAATTTTTACGCCTGATGCTAGAATGATGCAGACAGTGTCATATATCACTGAACATAAAGAAATGTATATTTGGAACATCGTTTGGGATACTATTGGGCCATATAGTATGCAAACAAGGGCTATTAGTCGATCCGGCCAAGATCGCAGTCATTTTTAATTTACCAGCACCAAAAACAGTCTGTTAGCTACGAGCGACACTAGGACACACATGATACTATCGAAAATTCATCAAAGGATATGTGCAAATCATAGCACCAATGGAAAAAATGCTAAGGAAGGACACAAAGTACCAATGTAATGACGAGTGTCAACAAGGTCTAGACACCATGAAGGAAAAGATGGTCATTGTACCGATATTAATATTTCTAGACTGGGGAAAGACATTCCATGTGAAAGTAGATGCATCAGCGATAGCACTTGGAGCTATCTTAGCGCAACTTGGAGAAGGAGACTTGGATCACCCAATAGCATTTGCAATCAAAAAACTATCTGAATCAGAACATAACTATAACACAACGGAAAGAGAAGGCCTAGTTATGGTTTACGCACTTCAAAAGTTCAGACACTACCTATTGGGAAAACAATTTAATATGTTTACAGATTACTCAGCCCTAAAATACCTAGTCAACAAGCCAATGTTGGGGGGGATAATCTGTCGATGGTTACTGTTATTTCAGGAATTTGACTTCGAAGTAATTGTCAAACCAGGAAAACTAAATGCAGGACCCGACCACCTATCACAGGTCACAAATGGAGAAGAGCCCACGAGCTTACAAGACAACTTTCTAGATGCCCAACTATTTTTCATACATATTGTTGATGAATACTTCGCAGAGATCATCCAGTACTTGAGCACAGGTACTGCACTGTGAGATTATACCGCCGCGTAGAAGAAGAAACTGGAAGTTCGTGCAATTGACTATCAACTGATCACATGACATCTATATAAAATAGGCGCAGATAGCATTTTATGAAGGTATGTGCTAGAGCACGAACGACCAAGGATTTTAGCGGAGGCCCACGAGGGACTGGAAGGAGGGAATTATGGAGAAAAATCTACCATGCAGAAGGTACTCCACGTAGGATTATGTTGTCCAACGATCCATCGAGACTTGAAATAATATTGTCAGTGATGTGATGTCTGTCAAAGGGTAGGCAAACCCAACATAAGGGATGAGATGTCGTTACAACTGCAAGTGACATTACAGGCATTTGATAAATGGGCAATAGACTTTGTGGGACCTATTGACCTACCAACCAAAAGAGCAAGGGTAAGATACATCATCACCATGATGGAATACCTAACATGATGGGCAAAATCCGCACCAGTAAAGGATTGTAGCGTAGAGACCACTGCACACTTTTTATTCGAACAAATAATTACTAGGTTTGGGTGCCTAGGAGTTATGATGAGATACCAAGGCACACATTTCATAAATAAAACCATTCACATGATGCTCGAAGAATTTGAAGTTCACCACCAGAGAAGCACACCGTATCACCCACAGGCGAATGACACAGTATAAGCCTTCAACAAAGTTCTAGAGAACACATTGACAAAGATCTGTAACATCAACAGAGACGACTAGGACCTCAAAGTACCAACAATATTATGGGCATATAGGATGACATGTAAGAAGTTGACAGGGCACACACCATTCAAAATCATCTAAGGCCAAGAAGCGACAGTTCCATGGGAATTTTTAGTACCCATCTTATGCATAGTTGCTATCACAAAAATGAGAGAATGCGACACGATAAAGGAAAGATTGCAATAGCTGCTAGAAATGGAGGAAGACTGAATCCTAGTGGGATTCCATCAACAAGTGGAGGAGGTGAGAAACAAAGCATGGCACGATCAACAAATTAAGAAGAATACTTTCATAGAAGGAGATTTGGTATTGCTTTACAACAACAAATTGTTTCACCACCCAGGAAAGATGAGAATGCATTAGTTAGGACCATACGAGGTCAAATCGGTAACAGACGGTGGAGCTGTACAGTTAAGAGATCTAGAAGCCACAAACCTATGAGGAATGATCAACGGGAGCCGACTGAAGCTGTACAAGGACAATCGACCACCCAAAGCGCAGTTAAAAAAAATAAAAATCCATGAAAAATCCAGAGGACACTCGAAACACAGATGTATTAAAGGCAAGAGAAATGGTTACATGCCTAATACAAACAAGTAGGAAACAAAAATTTGGAAAAAGAAGGACGATAGGACAACACAAAGTGGAATAAAGGCATGACAAGGACTGATGGAACTTCACATTAAACATGCCAACTGGAAACAGAAAGAGAGGCGTAATGGCAAGTACAAAACTATCGCACATGCATTGAACCCATAGTTATAGTGTGTTAATCACATCATGGAGGAAGTTTCCTCGATAGGCTTCATGACAAGCCCATACAACATGCAAGCACAAAAGCAACTTGTCTATTCGCGAAAGGAAAATAGAGAGAGAGCAATAGCAGTTCGAACGAACAGAGTGAGGTCACAATCCCCTAAAACCAACAGACGTTAGACACTCACCACTATGGCACCACCAAATTTCCCTGAACTAGGCCCAACTGCCAGGCCAACCAGAGTTCAAACTAGGTCACGAGGACCTCTGGAAGAAAATGAGCAGCAACAACTGGAGATCATCAATATCCATGAGATCCCATCCCCAGAGATACCACCGATGAGCCCTACACCGATACTGGAAGAGATTCAATAGCCAAAACCAGAGGAAATGAAAGAGGATACGCAAGCAGAGGCACAAGAACCTTAGAATGAAGAAGCAGAACCCCAACAGGAAGTGCAACCAGAAAGCATCGAGCCAACCCCGAAAGGTAACAATGCGACGCATAATCAAGGATCAGAAGGGAAATCTGACGAGTCGCATGTACCCAGCCTTGGTCAACAGATAGAAGAGACCACGAGAACTACCTCGACTTGGCTAGACTGGCTTACAGGGCAAAAAATAGGAATTATTGGAACTTCGTACCAACCGCCACAGCAGGAAGACAAAATTCTAATACCGAGCTCACCTCATAAGACACTGACAGCATAAATTGTGCCATCGCACATACCAAAGGGAGTACAGGTAGATCCGCAGTTACTGGGTCACATTGGGAAGCTCAAGTATTCTGACTATGATGTCTCAGATGACACTAAGTACCTAGAATTTGCACCTAGAGTGTTTATGGAGAACATAGTGGTCAAACAACTTGGCGAAACAATCAGCCAACCGCATCAGTGGGCAGTTGGACTGGACCCAACCGACATTTTAGGACTACTACAACTCCCACACTTTGGCAGAGGCCAGTACGTGACATCATGAATCAAGAAATTGTTAGAAGTTACACATGGAGGGGATATATGGCTGGACAAACCCATCCTCATAACAGTTGACCTTATTGCATAGATAACAGGACTACCCAACCGGGGTATGGATCCTACGCTGGTTCTGGATGATAAATCCAAGGAAAAAGTGTTAGCAGAGGAAATGAAGAAGAAATATGGCACAACGAGGGGACCAAGAGGCATTATAATCAAACGGATCAACAACCTAGCAACACAATTGGGTGCACATATCTTAGCCTGTAAGTTGCTAAGAAAATGCCACAAAGACGAAGTACCGACAAGAGTTATCGTAGTTGCAGCTCAGTGCACAGAAGGCACCTTCGTGAGATGGACGCCTTATCTATTAAGATTATTCCAAGTGGACTATAGGGACATGCAGGAACTTGGCACATAATTTCATTACTCATGGCTGATCACCCTTATAGCCTTCATGGGATGGCGGGAACCAGAATATGTAGTTTTTTCTATGAGACCATAGCCCGAGGGAGATAGATATCGAGTACTGAGATCGGGACCACAGACCAGATAGAAGAGGGACAATGGATTCATCTTTGAAGAATACCTATGGGACATGCAGGAAGCTATTAACCGGTCATGGAGAATAACACTAGAAGTTGTCGCGTGATATGGGAACATCGCTAAGTTACGGGCTACACGACAAGCTATGTGGATACAGCCAAGGCAGGATCCTGATAAACACTGGCTACCGATGCGCTACTGCATCACAAAAGGTGATATATACATGGTCATTAGTGAATGGCCTGCTGAATGGAAGATCCCATCCATTCCTCGGGAAGTACCGGAAGGACCCGCAGAAGGAGACGTAGTGCAGGCAGAAACAAAGCCTCCGCAAAAACCAGTGCCCAAGAAACCAAGGATGGGCCAAAACAAACCAAATCAGGCAAGCGAAGGGTCGAAGCCGATAGGAACCCAGAAGGGGCAGAAAGAGACCAATGAACAACTAGAGCAAGATAAGGGAATGCAAGAGACCACCCCAAACCCCATCGCACAGGAGTCCGGGGGAAATAAGAGATCAACTGAACAGGCTGCAGGCGCGCGCAAGAAATCAAAGGTATAACGAGTGTCACCAAACCTTACGATCATGGAGGATGATGGAAAAATTATCGCCAGAATGGTCCAGGATTGTCTGGAAGAAGACTTTGACCACGCAACACATCATGGGCATAATATATAGAAAGAGCTAGCAGAAATAAGACAGCTCCTCAAGACACTCAGAGAGGCCCAGAGAGAAAGTAGCAGCAGATGCATAGAGAATTCGACAACACAAACCAACGAAAGAGTGGAGGTCGAAGAACGAGACCCAACCCTCCCAATGCCACACGCAAATTCAACAGTCCACATAAAACTGAGCATGCTGTGAATGGATCAAAATAGTGGGATAGACACCACTGAAGGATTTGGACCACATCCAATTGGTCTTGGCACAGATGCCATCAAGGGCACTGCACAAATTACAAGTTAGCGTCAACCATAAGATGCAGTCTCGGGCACATAAGAACTTAGTCGAGCTATAGAAAGAAAAAAAGCAGCGGGAAGCATTGGAAAAAGAGTAAGAGCAGGCCAAATCTGAAAGTCATAGGGAGATGGAGCACGGGAACGAATTGGAACGTAGAGTGGGAGAAATTTTTGGGAAACTTCCAAACACTGCGGAGGGAAACCAACTCCCAGCCATAGAAAATATCGACCATATTGCACATGCAATTGTGCAATACCATAAAGAGATCAGGGATCTCCAAGAACAACTAACACCAATCACTCCACCAACAGTAAAGGATCAAAGGAGGTAGGCAGTGACGTGAAAATACAGGAGATGGAGAAACAGGCTAGCACAACAGCTGACTTGATCGACAAAGCAACACAACTTTGGACATGACTGGAGGAGGATCCACAAGTTCAATGCTGGGACAAGGAAGAGGAAAGGATTAATGCAGTGATCCAAGAACTCAAGCAAAAGAAAAATACCATACCAATTCTAGAATGCGTAAATGGGACGCAAGAATTGAAGAAGATGCAGGCAGAACTCAACACTGTGAAAACACAGAAACAAGAGTGGCAGGCTCAAATATAACTGTTGTAGGAACGGGTAGCAGAAGTACTCGCACATGCAGAAGCGGATAGAAAATAGATGGCACAGACCCAGGAAAAATGTGCAGGACTACTGAGTGACGAAGTGGTCATTCAGGTAGTAGAAACCATTAAGGAGAAGACCACGCATGCACTGACAACAGCAGAAGAGATAAGGGAAAAATTCCAGATGATCACCGAAGAGATTGATGCAGCTCATAAATATTAGGTGACTCAGGACGAGTCACATGTCAGTGTTGGGGGCCTATTGGCAACAAGCTGAAATGGGAAGAAAGTGTGCATGAAGAAGAATGAAAGATGGAAGAGAAATCGTGGGAAAGAGAGCGTGCAGGAGGAAAACGAAAACTGGAAAGAAGAACAGAACCTTCTTAGAAGGTTCTACTTCTAGAAGATTCCTCCTCTAGAATGCTCTTAGGTGATGGTAGCACTATATAAAGGGGTTCAAGCAATGTAATGAGATCTGAAGAGAAGTATTGTTTTTGGAGTGGTAGTTCAATAGGAGGATGCCCCCTCAAAGAGGCAAGTGAACATGAGAGGATCCCTTCCATAATAGGATCCATTGTATGGTGTTTCCCTACCTCAAGGGTTTGATGTATTAAAGTTGTGTTTTTCTATATTGTTCGTCTATATCTGTTGTGGTGCTTTTGTATTCAGTATTGGGTTATTAACATCGTACATGCAACAAACGGCTTGACAGCTGGAAGGAAACAACGAACGCATGCAGAGAAGGAATAATTAATGACATTAGAGTTAGGGTTTTTGGTAAGAGTTTTTGTGTAAATGGTTGAAGAGCTTGATAGATATAAATATAGACAAGAAGGTATCAAAAAGAGGCTTGGAGATTTTGTGAAGGTTGAGCTTTACTACTGTTGTTGAGTTGAACTCGTTTTATGTAATGTTTTGATAAGAGAACTATTTTTGTAACAAATGGAGCTAAGTGGAAGGTAGATCTAGAGGATTAGATCGTAGGCTGGGGAGCCTGGTGCGATCTAGTTTGCCTCATAGAGATCTTCTCAATCTAAGGAGATTTGTAAGGGCGAGGCAATAGAATTGCAGAACTGCCATAATAAGAGAGACAAGAGCCAAATATTTGTGGACGTAGCACCGGGAGGGGGTGAACCACGGTAATACCCGTGTAACGTGATGAATGCATGCATATCTCTGTCTAATTTTGTTAGTTAAAGGTTGAATGTAATGAATGAATGAGTTAGTATATTGTTTGGTGAATTGCTATTGCGTATAAAGAAAAGATATCACGATGGTTAGAATGGTAAAGGGAATAACATTAATTTGTAATACAAATTGTAATTAAAGGCTCAGAACGTAGATCCTCTATCTTCTACCCAATCCTAGGCTGTAAACACATGAGTCTTACAACCACCCATAAAATTTATCTTGGGTGATACTGCGCAGTGCATTCTGTGTGTTGTGTTGCCTTCTGGTTCACCAAAAGGGCCGATAGTTGTAGGCTTTGTTGGTACTCTGAAAGATACGAACCTAGAGTCAATAGCGCAGAGTTGTTCACTAGTTTAAAGCCAATAATGTGCGTCGACATAACTCTTCTGTTGATCCTGTGCTTCTTTGATCCTTTGTCTTATTGTTTGCATTTGACCTTCCATTTCTTGGATCGCTTCAGGTCCCACTAGGACCCTATCCTCAAGACGATCCCAAATCAAAGGCGTCTGACACGGTTTCCCGTAAATAAACTCGAAAGGCACCATATTAATGGTGCTTTGATAACTATTGTTGTATGCAAATTCTACCAGTGGAAAGAATTACTCCCAACGCTTTTGTTGGTCCATCACGTACATACGCAACATATCCTCCAACATTTGGTCCATTTTCTCGGTCTTCCCATCTCTTTCTGGGTGATACACAGTACTAAATTTAATTTGGGTTCCCAAGGCCTCTTGGAAACTAGTCCAAAATCATCCAGTAAACATCGATCCTCAATCGGATATAATCATCTTAGGAATTCCATGTAGCCTCACAATCTCACTAATAAAAACTATAGCTATGTCAGGTTTCTGATATGTTGTATGCATAGGAATAAAATGAGCACTCTTTGTCAGAGTGTCGACTACCAAAAAAATTGAGTCATATCTCCTTGCCATCAATGGAAATCCAACAATGAAATCCATCAAAATGACCTCCCATTTTGATTCTGGAATAGCCTGTGGTTGTAGTAATCCTATTGGAATTCTATGTTCATCCTTCACCTACTAACATTCTAGACATCTTTCCACGTAGTTGACTATGTCTGCCTTCATTCCTTTCCAGAAGAATAAGGTTTTAAGGTTTTCCCTCATCTTCATGACTCCACAATGAGCCATGTACACTGCTCGATGAGCCTCGTTTAGGATCAAACTCCTCAACTTGTCGTTGGGAAGTACGTAAATTCAATTTTTAAATATCAATAATACGTCGTTGTCCACAATAAATCCCTCAAATTTTGGTACCATTATTGTGTTTTCTTCGATAAAATCCTTCACCTCCTTGTAATAGTCATTGTCGCGCTGTAAAGTTAGAATCTTTTCACATAGATTTTTCTAAAGAGGAATCACTGAAAATATGCTTGGTCTCCATATAAACACATCCGCCACAACGTTCATTGTTCCTTTTATGTAATAAATCTTGAAATTGTACTCTCTAATCAATTCTGACCAACGTCAATGTCACGCATTCAATTTGCTTTGTGTAAATATGTGTTGTAGTCCAGAGTGGTCCGTTTTTAGTTCAAATTTTCATCCAATAAGGTAGTGTATCCAAAATCTCAAGGCATAAACAATAGTTAACAACTACAAATCATGCATCGCATAGTTCTCCTCATGCCTTTTCAACTTTATCAAGATGTAATCGATCGCTCGACCATCTTGCATCAAGACTCCACCTAAGCCTTCCTTGGATGCGTCAGTGCATACCAATAATTTCACTTCCATTTCAGGGACCTTTAGTATCGGTTTTGTCATCAACAACTCCTTGAGCTTCTGAAATTCCTCCGCCCATTTCTCGGTCCAAACAAACTTATTGTTCTTCTTCTACAATTTCTTGATCGGATTTGCTATCTTCGAAAAACCTTCGACAAACCATCGATAGTATCCTGCTAAACCCATGAAGCTACGCACTTTGGGGACATTCGTTGGCACAGGCCATTCCATAATAGCCTCGACCTTTGTTGGTTCCACATCGATAACTCCGTCGGAGATGACATGCCCTAAGTAGTGAATCTTTTATTGATAAAACAAGTTAGACAATTTCCCATATAATTTGTTCTCTCGTAGACACTGCAGTACCAAGCCCAAGTGCTCGTCATGCTCCTCCATCATCTAAGATTAAATCAAAATATCGTCAATGAATACTTGGACAAACTTGCACAAGTATTCGCGGAACACCATGTTCATCAAACTCATAAATACCCCTGGGGCTTTCGTTAGTCCAAATGGTAAAACAATAAACTTGTAATGTCCAAACCTCCTCTTAAAGGAGGTCTTAGGGATGTTGTCCTCTTTGATATGTAACTAGTGATACCTTGATCTCAATTGAATCTTTGAAAACACCATATCACCCTTCATATGATCAAACAGATCATCAATCCTTGGCAATGGATACTGATTCTTGATCATTGCCTTATTCAATTGACGATAGTCAATGCAGAGTCTCCACGACCCATCCTTCTTTCGTATGAAGATAACAGGTGCACCCCACAGTGACACACTTGGACGTATAAGTTCTAGGTCCAAAAACTCCTTCAGTTGCATTTTCAACTCCTGTAACTCCCGGGTCGACATCCGATAAGGAATTCTTTCTATCAGTTCAATTCTCAATTTTAGTTTGATGGTAAATTCCAAATCCCTCTCTGGCGACATCCTAGGTAACTGCTCAGGGAAGACGTCTGCGAAATCACTCACCACCGGAAGGTGTTCTAGACCTTCCGCTAATCCCTTCTCGTTTAATGCAAGGATCACATAAATATTGCATCCCTTGTGCATGCTCTTTCGTAGATACAAGGAAGAGATGAACCTCAGGGAGACTCCCTGGTTTCGACCTACAATCACTCGTCTCTGTCCCTTATCATTGACGAAGATCAACTGTTTCATCTTACAGTCGAGTATCACATCATGCAATTCCAACCAGTCCATACCAATCAAGACATCATAAGACCCTAAGGTTGTGATGTACAGGTTGTCCCCAGTGAAAAACTCTCCCAGGTTAAGGCTGCAGCCCTCAACCTTCCCACCAACCTTTTGTTTGGCTTCTGAAGCCATTTCTACAAAGATAAACTCATCCTGTTTGAATTCCTTTGCCCTAATTCTTTTTAGTGGATACCCAGAAATGAAACTCTCTATAGCACCAGGATCTATCAAAATACTAAGGGTCTGGTTAGTGACGGTACCTGACATCTCGAGCATAGACGACTGGTTCTCTGTCTGGCAGTTATTCACCACTGCATGAATCTGATGGGCCTTTCCCAAATCTCCCATGGTAGTGGTTCCATCGGATCCATATGCTCTGGTCCTCTCCACTGGGTAGTCATGTTGGTAATGTGGCTCCCTACATGTACAACACCCTTTCTTCAGTCCAGTACTCCTGGTACCCAAAGTAGAAGTTGACGGCCCACCGGCCTAGAACCCTGGTCTATTCTGATGAATAGCCCTAAATTGTTGTTGTTGCGGTCGACATTGTTGTTGGTGTTTTGTTCCTTGGTAAGGAGTCTGATGCTGAGGTGTTGGTCATTGAGGAGTAGTGGAAGTGGATCCTCTCTAGAAGCCATGATATCTTGGTGAATGTCTAGATGGTGTCTGATGCTGCTACGCATTTGATGACGCATGTCCCGCTGGTCTCGTTGGATTCCTGCTCTGACCACCACCGATAATTTCCTTCTCTGATATGAGGGCCTTCTAGACAACATCATGCAAGGTTTGAGGCATCATAATCCTGACCTTTGCATGAATGTTGACATTAAGGCCAAACACGGACCTGTTGACCTCAAGTTTCTAGGTATTCAGGTGAAGAGAATACTGAAGAAGCTCCATAAAATGGGCCTCATACTCGGGCACCGTACGAAGGCCTTGTCACAAGGAGTTGAACTCGTTGAGCTGACACTCAATGAATTCCTTAGATAGATACCTCTCCTGGAACCATTCCTCTAACAATTCCCACGACACGTCTTCGACGGCCATGTTCAATTGTGGAAGGAGTGTCTTCCACCATAGAAGAGTGCTCCCCTTCAGTTGAAATACCGCCATGCGGACCTTAATGTTGTAGGTATAGTCGCAAAGTGAAAAGCACATCACCATATTCTCCAACCATGCCTCGGTGGTTGCGTCATCCAGGGCACCAAAGAACTCGAGAAACTTGACCTTCTCGAGTTCTCGGTGAATGCTACCAGTACCGACCTGAGCGTGCGGTGGATCCTTAGGAGGTGTCGGCGCCCTAGCCTCGTCTCTATTCAAACGGTTGATCAGTGCCTCAGACATCCTTTGAAACTACCTCATCAACCCAACCACATCACCCACTGCTATATGTTCCTTCCCGATAGACTGTTTGTCTCCCTGGGGGTTAGATTCCTCAGGCATGGATGCTACTAGGGGCATCATGGCTCCTCCCCTAGCACCCCTTCGTCCTCTAACTATGATTACCTACACGAATACAATCAATTTAATTAGCATAATCATAATTAAATATCTAATCAATGGAAGTTGTAGTGATCCCAAGTCGTTGGTCGAACTGACTTTGATACCATATGTAACAACCCCCGTCGTTACAACTACATGTGACACAAGCGAGTGCAATTTTTTTTTTATATATATTTCATATACTGTGCAACTAACCAGAATCAAAATACCCTATCTAAATTGAATTAATTGAATTAGAGTTCATAATTTCAATATTTAATGAATTTTGAATTTTGAAACAATATCTATGCAATAACAAATCTTGTTTACTTCATTACTATTTTAAGAATATTTCTCAATCTTAATTCTTTTATACAACAAGAACGATATATATTACTATATCCTTAATATTCCAGTGACTCTAATTATTGGAATTAGGTATTACAATTTTTAAAATTTATAGCATTCACATGGTAACGTTTCCATAAAGGTAGCGTATTTGATTTAATTATTTGCATAACAGTTTTGCAATAATATGATACTATGTAATATACAACATAACAGTGATATATATATATATATA
>ML833883.1:21758-50676 GCA_009831015.1 Picea engelmannii
TATATATATATATATATATATATATATATATATATATATATATATATAATTTAGAACTTAGGGTATCATTACGCTTCTACGAGTTTAATTATTATTATATTTTTACAACAGTTTAAATAATTCAAGATTTTTAATTTTAAAAACAATCAATGTTCAGATAATGAACCCATGAATAGTTGAAATATCGTTATATTAATAGAACCAATGTACAATCTTATTCCATCTAGAAACACCTTAATATGAAATTTAATTCGAAACATGGCTTGTTCATAAAGGCAATTACTCTGAAACATAAGAGGAATATTATCAAGACTAAGGTTACTTCAGTTACTATTTAATATCCTTCATATGATATAGCCGAATAGTATGAATCTTTAATTCCTAAATGGATTAAACATTAGAAGTACATTACTGAGTAGTCTCAAGAATTAGATAGATTGTTGGCATTAATAAATTGAATTCTAAATGTATCAGGCTAATTCGTCCACTGTTAATAATTCTCTAATTCACAAATTCATAAATGGACTCATATACTTCCAAAATAAAAGAAAACATATATATAATTACTTTATAAAACTTGAACATTTTCGTAATCCATAAAATGTAATTGAGAGTTTTATGTTTTCAAAACTTGTGCAATGAAGTTACTGTAACCGAAAGATGTAGTGGTTGTATTCTTCGTTATTTTCCAGAATTCTTCAATCCTCACCGGAGTTGCATCACTCTCGAGTTTTGTTGAACCTACTGACCCTTGAATGGACTCATTGGATACACGGATTTTGACAACTAAAATCGAAGGTGGGATTTCCAGGCTTATGCATATACTATTTCGCCTCCACATATCGGATACCATTTACGGAGGATTGCTACTTGCAACAAAACACAAGGATACTCTATACAATGGATATTTTGAAACAACGCGCAAGGTTATGGATAAATTACAGAGAGTGAATTAGAACTTAAAATGATAATTTAATTCCATTTAAGAAGCACAAAGGGAGATCAACTATTTATGCAGAATGTAGGATCAACAATATAAGAAAATTTAAAAGGAGTGTAAAGGGAGATCAAGATATAAGCAGTGTTCGAAAATTACATTACAGGGAACCCATTGAATGGGCAGCGAGATAACAACCCACTCGCATGGTAATAAGGGAAGGTCACTCACCAGGGAGTGATGCATCCAAGGTAACTACTGCATGCCAAAAAGTGAAATTGATCCCACTCCCATTACTGTGTAGGGTTTTAATTACCAAGAGGCTGAGTATTCAGGTTAAAATTTAGGGCAAGACATGCATACAAAAATCGCAGTGTTTGGTTGTGTGGAAGTGTTAGATAAAATCACTGTAATAAATATATATGCAGTAAGCACAAAAATCGCAGTAGTATAAAAATCACAGTGAAATAAATACCGTAAGCACAGTAATCAATCACTTTATTTTCATGATCATCACAAGGAAGAAAAACCATGAATACATATACAGTAAGCACAAAAATCATTCACAAAGAAGGTAAAAACATAGTAAAGAAATGCAGTGAATCATGCCCAATAAATCGTTGGGTGGGTAACATGATTTTTTTGAGGAAAGGAGAAAATATGGCAGAGAAATGAAAAAAAATGACGCAGGTTTACACACCATCAATGCATATAAGGTATGAAATCACTAGGCGATGAAATGGAATCAGCTGAGTAAAGACCACACAAATTTCTGAGCAATAAGGAGGAAACTCGTTGAACACAGTAAGGAATTGGCTGGGCAGAGAAAAAATCCTTTACTTATTATCCATGCATAGGAAATCAGGGCATTTGAATCTAAATATTTAACACTAGAGTGAAAGACAGTCGATTCGGCTCCTGTCTGACTTCTTAGGCATAGACTAATAACTTAAAGGATAAGAACAAGAGATAAAAACACAATTTCCTTGTATAAAAAACAATAAAAACATAGAGTAAAATAAAATAATGGCCTGAGAACCAAGACGTGGCCTTCCTCGGTAATCATACAACACAGTAATAATCCCAACCAACCTCGGAAACTACAATGAAACACAATAAATAAACAAAGCTCAGAAACAAAAATTCAGTGACCCTTTTGCAATTTCACACGGTGCACTATCGCCCAGTTATAAATTCATATGCATAACTAATCGAGTCTTTTCCTTTTATCATCATCTACAGAAGCGAGATTTCGACAATAAAGAAATGCATGAACAATAAATTAAGATATTATTCAATACGAATTATGCGCAAGCATACTGTAGCCAAATGCGAAGAACTATAAGTGACTATCCCACGCTTGCGCTCCATCCAACTCCGACTTGTCGACCGATGATACCTCACTGGTACCTCCCATCCAACGCTAGGGGTCCTCTTCTTCCCCCTGAGCCCCACGAGCCATAAAGGGTCCAAATACACAATACTAGAGAATTCTAGAACCCATATCACCTCGCAAGGTCGATCTACCACTCGTTACCTGAGATGGTTATCCCAACTCCCACAAGAGAAAGTTCAGTCAAGATAAAATTTCACCAGCGTAACGTTACACTAGCCCGATGTGATCCATACTCCTCCTCCACCATCTCTTTTATAGATTTTCTTAGTCATTAGTTTCTCAAACCCTCATTAGATTCCTTTTTCATTTAATTAATTAGGAAAAACCTCCCCCGTACACATGTCGCTCGAACCCCTATTTTCACTAGAAAATCAATTTTATTAATTAATTAAATTTTTATATCTCCCTCACCCACCTAAAAGTGTTCCTAAAAACACTGCGTGGTATCCCATTATTCCCTTACAATTCTTAAATGACCTACACCTTACTTAATTCCTAGTTGAGTTCATAAATAGAAAGTTTCAAGGCCAGATTCCTTACTAAGTTAGACATTCCCCCTTCTCTTTAAGTTTCCCCTTTTTCTTAGGTTTCCCCCTTTTCTTTTAGTTTCCCCTTTTTATAACTAAATTCAGAATTAGCAGGTTTAGACAAAAACAACCAAATACCCCTTTTATTAATTAAACCTTTATTAAAATTTCCACTTTAATAATTAATTCTTAAATTTTCTAATTAGTTTTAAAAAGAACCTTTAGTGAATTGAAATGTTATAAAAAGAACCTTAGTGAATTAAAATTTCCACTTTAATCCAGTTTGTTGGCAACGGAAGTCACCCTTGGATTGCTTGCAGGAGCAGAGCCCGATGCCCATCAGTTTATGTCACGGTTTGTGTATGGAAGAGGTGATCAAATGGAAGTAAACTCGGACGATATTATTTCGACTCCGAAACTAGGCCTGACACGCATGGGTAGGTGAGGTCTTGGACATACTTCAGATAGTGAGTTGTAGTAAGGGTGAGTAAGGGGGGAAGACTTATATCAGAGAGATTCAAAGTTTTGTTGTCAACATCAGGTTTCTAGCATACTGTAGGGGAATGCATTTAAACGCGAGATCATCTTACATTCAAACGCAGAAAACCATGGAATACAATAGTGTCACAATAAAACCTTTATCATAACGCAACTCCAATAATTCATGTGAGTTAGTCAATCATGAACTCCCTCAGTATGAGATGAAAACTAGATGAAACAGGGAAACTATCTTTCATAAAACCAGAAATCTTACATACAGATGCATAACCAAAAAACTAGAGCATCTGTTAAAACATTACAATCGGGAGCCTTTCTCTACCATTGATCGATTACAAAATACAAATACTGAGTCTATATACTCAGCAAATTTCTCCTATTAGAGGCATGTTCAGTCATCCAAGGCGTGGTGTCCCTTCAACCGAATTTGGACGGATAACTTTCGTCAGACGCCACCTTAACTGTGCATGGCTCCTGCAGGGGAGATAGTTGCAACATTAAAGGCCGACATGGCATGCGCAGAATTTCTCTGGTCAGATGAGGACGAACCATGACCCTTTGGAGAAAATCAGTGTATAGGACCGTCTCAGGCAGATTGTCTGCCGGAACCCCCATACCTTGCATTCAATAAGTGAGATGAGGTTTCAACTACCTCTGTTCAGTTTCATTTAATTCTTTAGCGAGGACCAGTATCGAAGTCGGGTTGAACTGGTCTTGGAGGACATGGTATTCCCTTCTGTGGAAAACCCTGACGCTTTGGCACCTTTGCATAACTCTCTTCCTTTCTCAAGTGACCTTGGGCTGTGGCCTTGCGCATACTCCCAAAGGTGCTTTCGACATTTGCAGATATGAAGGGGCTGATCCTTGCTTCTTGAAATCGCAATGAGCGAAACGCCGAGATGGCTCAATTTGCCACCAGGTGTCCCCTTTGGATGGACGGTTGAAAATGATTCGTGATACTGCGGGCCCCACTTTCTGCGCTATCGGGGTTCGGGGTTTTGAGATGTGGAACAACATGAAACTCTCAGCCCTCGAACTTCCGAATGTCGAAACGTCGACGCAACTAGATCTCGCGCCACGCGTCCTCTGGATGGACGACTGCTATTCTCCCCTGCACACTATGGGCGTGATCTATTGTGTTAACTTTGGTGCAACTTCCTTATTCGTGATTTCCCGCCAACCGTTGATCTGCTCATACGAATGGATCCGGACCATTGACACTATAATCTTGCCCGCTCACTTGATTAAAAGTCCGAAAAGGACTTTTTCTGTGAGTTGCGCCTAGGCGCTCCTTGTGTAACCTGCAGACCTGGATATCCCGATGCCAAAGACAAGAATTGTCGCTAACATATAGGCTCCATGGGGGATAGAGTCGTCCCTGTGATGCTCTAAGAACTCATTCTGCAGTTTCAGTGCCTTCCTATTGGGCTATGGAGTCATTTACTAAGCCGAAAATATACAAACAGAAAATGAAAAAAGAACTAACGGACAATATTTACAAACAAAGGAGCCATCTAAGGCTCAAACAAAACATTTCTTCAGAAAATGCCCATTCACTGGGCTGTTGAAAACCTCTTCACCCTCCAGATCGTGCAACTGGTACATGTTGTTTGAGAAGACCTCAAAGATTTTGAAGGGGCCGATCCAGAGGGCGTCAAACTTGCTATGTTTTCCCTTA
This sequence comes from Picea engelmannii, assembly GCA_009831015.1. Taxonomy (NCBI): domain Eukaryota; kingdom Viridiplantae; phylum Streptophyta; class Pinopsida; order Pinales; family Pinaceae; genus Picea; species Picea engelmannii. The sequence continues at coordinate 26,795 of ML833883.1, forward strand.
TCTTGTCTAGGTGCATCCCACTTAAGTACCAAATCCCCGATCTCGAACTCCTTCTTCCTGACCTTCCTGTCAAAAGCCTATTTGACCCTTTGCTGATGAGTATGAGCGGTGTCCCTCACCTGTTCCCTGATCTTCTGTACTTCTACTATCTGATGAATCCTTTTGATCATATGACCCGGCTCTCCCTCATAATCTTGAAAGAACTTCACCATAGGTAAGGCAAGTTGAGTGGGAAAAAACAGCTCTGCTCTGTAAACCAGCTGAAAAGGCGAGGTGCCCAGGGATTTCTTCATTGTCACTCGATCAACCCATAAAGAAAATTTCAACTTCGACTCCCAGTCCCTTTTGTTGTCCTCCAATAGTATTTTGATGATCCTTATCAGGCCCTTGTTGGAGGATTCAGCTAAACCATTGCCCTGGGGATAGTAGGGGGTGGAGTGAATTAGCGAGATTTGGAACTGTTCATAGAACTTAATGAGAGGTTCATATTTGAAAGAAGCAGCATTATCAGTTACGATCCTACTGGGACAACCAAATCTGGCTATGATATCCTCCAGGAAGCTGATAATTACTTTGTGGGATGTACTTATGGTAGGGACAACTTCTATCCATTTGGTGAAATAATCTGTTGCAGTTAGGATCCATCTATGTTGGCCACTTGAGGGAGGATGAATCTCCTCGATAAATTCTAGCCCCCACTGTTGAAAAGGTGCTGAAGATATCACAAGCTTCAGTGGTAGTGGCCCAAGATGTTGTTTCCCTGAGAACTTTTGGCATTTGATGCAGGCCCTGATTTCTCTGTTGACATCAACAAATAAAGTGGGCCAGTAATACCTAGCCCTGAGGATTTTGTGAGTTGTGTTCTTCCAGAAATGATGCCCCCCACAAAAGCCTCTATGGAAATCAAACATGACCTTCTGGGCTTCTAGTGGGTTCAGACATCTTAGCAGTACTCCTAGGGGGTCTCTCCAGTATAAGACTTGCCCAATGAGGAAATATCTGACTACCTTGAGCTTTAAATCTCTTGCCTTACTTTTACACATTCCATCCGAGGGCTTCAATTCCCGCAGAAAGTATAAAATGTCACGATACCAGGCACACTCTGCCAGCAATACGCCTTCCTGAGAGCGTTGACTGGGCAACTCAACTTGCTGAATTCGTGAGAAGGTATTGATGAAACTAACGCCCATGGATTCGTAATTGGATTCAGCAAGTAGCTTGGCTAAACCTTGCCCCTTAACCAACTTGGTGGGCTTTATCTCCAAGTCAAATTCCAGGATTATAGCGATCCATCTGCCTCTTCTCCCATCTATATCAGGTTGTATAAGGATGTCCTTCACAGAAGTCGAAGGAACGTATGTGGTTACCCTTGAGTGCATGACATAGACTCTGAAATCTTTGAGAGCTTTCACTAAGGCATAGGCCTGTTTCTCCATGATTTCATACCTGATCTCTGCATCTCTTAATGCCCTTCTGAAGAAGGAAATGGGTTGCTCTCACCCTTCCTTATTTTTCTACAACAAGACCGCCGCTACTCTATCAAAAGAAGCAAAAGAGAAAATTAGGAACTCTTTGGAATAGTCAGGACTGATCAGCACATGTGCCTCCGTCAATGCCCTTTTTATTTGGATAAAATATTCCCTGGTTTTAGCAGTCCATTTTACTTCATTTCCTTTCCTGGGCATGGCTGTGATATGTTTCACCAACTCAACAAAATTTGAGACGAATCTCCTCAAGAAATTGATCTTTCCCAGAAAGGCCTGAACTTCCTTCTTAGATCTAGGAAGTGACAGGGTTTGAATCGCCTCTACCCTGCTAGGATCAATTCTCACTCCCTCTACTGATACTATATGGCCTAATAAATTCCCCTGCTTCATAGCAAACAAATATTTCTTGGGGTTTAGGGATAGGCCAAACCTCCGGCACTTCAGGAAAACTTTCCTCAAGTGGCAACGGTGCTCCTTGTCTGACCTAGAGAAGACCGTGATGTCATCTAGATAGATTACCACAAACTGGTCCTTCTCCCCGATGAAGGCTATATCCATAGCTCGTTGGAACATTGCTCCCACATTCATCAATCCAAAAGGCATTTTGGCATACATGAATGTACCCCAAGGAAGGCATTTTTTCTCTGTCCTCAAGCATGACTGATATCTAATTATAACCAGAAAAACCTTCAATCATGGATATCCTAGAGGCACCCGTTACCCTTTGCAATATGTGTTCCATGTTGGGCAGGGGATAATTGTCTTTCCTTGAGCTCCTGTTCAGGTTCCTGAAATCAACACAGAGTCTGATTTTTCCACTTTTCTTCCTTACTGGGACCAAATTGGCCACCCATTCAGAATATCTCAAGGGGACAATAATTTGGGCATCTAACAATTTCTTCACTTATTTCTCCATGACAGGTAGCAACATGGGATTTATCTGTCTCAGCTTCTGTCTGAACGGTTTAGCCTCTTCCTTTAGTGGGATCTTGTGCTCAATGACAGACATGTCATAAGTCTTGAGGTCTTCATATGTCCATGCAAACACATCAACAAACTATTTTAGCAACTCAGTATATTTGGCCTTCTGTTCTCTGGTCAAACTACTTGATAATTTGACAAACTTGGGCTCCTCCTGTGCGCCAATGTTTCATTCAGTTGTATCAACATCTTCATTTGAAACCTTACCCTTTACAGCCACATCATTCCCATCGAACAGTCTTTCCAAGGGGACCAGTCCTCTCAGAATGTGATTTCTAGGCAGCTGAATAATCTGGTGATTAGCAATTTTATTTAAAAACACCTCAGGGCAAGGGTTACCTTCCAGGTCGGGATCCTGATCAATGTGCAGCGCAGAAAAATCATCAACAGATTGGAGAAATTTTTCGATTTCCAGGTCATCTTCAAATACCTTTCAATGCTTGACATTGTCCAGTACAGAGGGCCTATATCTTATTTCAACGTCATATTTGACCCTAGGCAGTAGAGGAACTTTGAGAAAACTAGCTGAGACAACTAAAGAATCAGCTGAAGTATTCTCCCCCCTTGGAATGAAAGAAATTTTAAAGGCCAAGAAGAAATTGTCAATCAGGTCCCATACCTCATTTCTGTAATTCCTGAGCCTGGGATTATTAACACGATAAGAATTTCTGACTTGCTGGATAATCAACTCAACATCTCCAAATATTGTTATTTCTTTAATTCCCATTTCCTTTGCGGCCCTCATACCTAGAACAAGAGCTTCATACTCTGCCACATTGTTGGTGATTTCGAATTCCAGCTTGTATGACAGGGATATGGCCTCTTGACAAGGTGATATGAAAACTACCCTAGCACCAACACCTTCACTAGAAGAAGCTCCGTTGAAAAACATCGTCCACACGAAAGGGGTTGGAGGGGGAATCAGATAATCAAGACTGGGTTGCTTTCTGACTTGGAAAGGGTCTTTGGGAGCATCAGTGAGCTGCAATAAACTAGACCCCAGGTCGGTGTCAAGTGCAAAGATGGGGTGATTGGTTGGATTTGCTTCATCACTAACAATGTAGGCCAACTGAGATTCTCTATATAACCTCCTTTTTTCCCCTCCAAAGACTAGAATGGTGGCATACATGAGATCCATCTGCAATGTTTCCCCAAGCTTTTTAATCCAAGATCTAGACAACAACATGCCAAATTTTGGGGGAACATCAGCTACCACAATATCCATGACCACACTCTTCATGGGAAGCTGAAACAAAGAAACCACCAGGTCTTTGATGACTCCTAGACACTGCACTCTTCTTGAATCGAAAGAGTACAAATCATGATAAGTTTTTGTCACCTCCAGTCCCAATTCTTCCATTACTATTTTGGGCATAAGGTTATGGGAAGCCCCTTAATCCATGAGGCAGTTATGCAACACTTTATCATGTATATTCAGGGATGTGTAGAAGGGAGGAGATGAATCATCTCTATCTTCTACCATGGGCCCTAGGACAATTGTCGGCTTTTCATCTTGAAGGTTCACTGAGTTAGAGGGAGGCTGGGGGGGCTCAGATTGTAGCAACTTGGAGAGGGACCTTTTGAAATCTTTGTTTTTAACGAGTTCATATAGGGGTACAAGAATTATAATCTTCTGAATCTCATGCTCGAAATTGAAGGAAGGGATAGGCTTAGGATCTTCCCTTACCTCATGGGCAGGTTCCTTGGTTGCTGGCGAAGCACTCTGAGTTTTCCTTTCTTTAGTAGTGGTTGTTGCAGCTTTAGTAGGCCTATATTCTATGAGGGGCTGGTCTTGGCTGTCAAAGTCTCCTTCTTTCTTTATTGACCTGAGATTGTATCTGTTATAGGCGTGACCGGCCCTTTCTTCCTTACCTAAATCATGGATTTGAATGTTCATCAGGGATTTCTCATATGTAGACTGAGTCAAATGAGGAAAAGGAGGAGCTTCTTCAACACAATGAATTTCGGGGCCAAACTCGTCTATCTCCTCCCCTCCTTCATGAGTAAACAGGTTATTTTGGAGAGGGGTTTGAATCCTTTGATCTTCTCTATCTTTTTCCCTTTGTTCCCTTGGGAAGGCCCGCGGTCCATTGTTGTCAGGTCTCCTGAAACCTCTACCATCAACATTCTGGGGATTTCTGTACATGGGCTTCCCTTGTAACTCCCACCTATCCATTCTAGCAGAAAGTGACTTTAGTATTCTAGCTGTCTCATCTGTCTGAAGGGGCAGGGGAGAGGAGCTGGATGAGGAAGCTTCAGGCCTCTGCCTGGATATGTTTCTACCAATAGTGCTCCTAAGTCGGTCAACAACCAACATATTAGATTCTACCTCCACGAATGCATCTTGCATATGGGCCATAGTAGTGACTCTTCTTTACCTGAGCAGGAGGCAGAAATCAGGATCAAAAGCGTTGGCATAAGTGATCTTTGCAGAGGCTTCTGAGGGTTTGATCTCAGTAGGGATTTTATTGTACATTTTATTGAATCTCTTGGAGAAGTCAGAGACAGACTCTCCTTCTTTTCTCTTCAAAGACCCAAACTCTGTCATGAAATAAATGAAGTATTTTTTATCTCCCCACTGTCTCAAAAAGGAATTATCTAAAGCTTCGATCCCATCAATAGATCCAGGAAGCAGGGCTTTGAACCATTTTCTAGCCTCACCTTGAAGGCTATGGACAAAAATCCTCATCCATACATCTGCATGCATGATGACATTATCATCTGTGAAACGGTAAAAGGCTTCTAGGTGTTCTTCTATAGTTATGTCCCCCTCACCTGTAAACTTGGGCAACTGCTTGAAGTAACCATCTGTTGGGAGGGCGTTGGGAGGCTGCAGTAGCATGAGGGGAGCATACCTAGCGGCTATAATGGCCTCCATTCTGGTCATAGGGGGATTTGCTCCTGCCATAGGGATATTAGGTGGAGGAGAACTCGGAGGAGAAGGAGTTCGCAAAGGGGCTACTGGGAATGAGTTCCGAAGTGGAGTGGGAAACAAGAGGGGATTTAAGGAGAAGGCTAGCGATCTCAAGTCAGCAGGTGCTCCTCTTTGCACAGGAGTAGTAACGGTAACAAGAGGTGGAGCAGTAAAGATAGGACTAGGGAAATTTTTTGCAGTCCTGGGCCTACGCCAAGGTACAGCCTTAGAGGAGAGGGGAGTGACAAGGATTTCTCCCTCTAGTCCTAGACCGGGAGGGGAAAACTCAGCAGGAACACTCCCAAAATTAAGGAAATAGGAAACCCTTGAAGGAGGTCTAATAAGAAACTAAGGAGAGAATGGATTTCCTATAGAAGGAGATGGCGGATTACCTGGTTCGGCGGTGGGAGCTTCTTCTTTGGAGGCCTTTCCTTTTCTGAGAACCACCTCTGGATCAGTTTCAGGTGTAGCTAGAGGCAGCTGTGGATGAGACCGCCTGTGTCTACCTCTGAAAGCCACAATTAATAGAGTAGGTTCTCCCCAGCGGAGTCATCACAATGGAGTCGCCAGGTGCACAGTAGCAATCTTCAAAGGCTCTGATACCCGATGCACCTTCAGAATCAGTGGTTCAATGTCATTCAATCCTGGGGAAAATTTTCAACTTCGTCCCTGGAAACGGTGCCAGAAATGTTGGCGATGGAAGTCACCCCTGGATTGCTTGCAGGAGAAGAGCCCGATGCCCATCAGTTTATGTCATGGTTTGTGTATGGAAGAGGTGATTGAATGGAAGTAAACTCGGACGATATTGTTTCGACTCCGAAACTAGGCCCGACACGCATGGGTCAGTGAGGTCTTGGACATACTTCAGATAGTGAGTTGTAGTAAGGGTGAGTAAGGGGGGAAGACTTATATCAGAGAGATGCAAAGGTCTGTTGTCAACATCAGGTTTCTAGCAGACTGTAGGGGAATGCATTTAAACGCGAGATCATCTTACATTCAAATGTAGAAAACCAGGGAATACAATAGTGTCACAATAAAACCTTTATCATAACGCAACTGTAATAATTCATGTGAATCAGTCAATCATGAACTCCCTCAGTATGAGATGAAAACTAGATGAAACAGGGAAACTGTTTTTCATAAAACTAGAAATCTTACATAGAGATGCATAACCAGAAAACTAGAGCGTCTGTTAAAACACTACAATCGGGAGCCTTGCTCTACCATTGATTGATTACAAAATACAAAGACTGAGTCTATATACTCAGAAAAATTCACCTATCAGAGGCATGTTCATTCATCCAAGGCGTGGTGTCCCTTCAGCCGAATTCGGACGGATAACTTTCGTCAGACGCTGCCTTAACTACGCATGGCTCCTGCAGGGGAGATAGTTGCAACATTAAAGGCCAACATGGCATGCACAGAATTTCTCTGGTCAGATGAGGACCAACCATGACCCTTTGGAGAAAATCAGTGTATAGGACCGTCTCAGGCAGACTGTCTACCGGAACCCCCATACCTTGCATTCAATAAGTGAGCTGAGGTTTCAACTACCTCTGTTTAGCTTCATTTAATTCTTTAGCAAGGACCAGGATTGAAGTCGGGCTGAACTGGTCTTGGAGGATGCGGTATTCCCTTCTGTGGCAAAACCCGACGCTTTGGCACCTTTGCATAACTCTCTTCCTTTCTCAAGTGACTGTGAGCTTCGGCCTTACGCTTACTCCCAAAGGTTCTTTCGGCATTCGTAGATATGAAGGGGCTGATCCTTGCTTCTTGAAATTGCGATGAGCGAAACATCAAGATGGCTTAGTTTGCCGCCAGGTGTCCCCTTTGGATGGATGGCTAAAAATGTTTCGTGATACCGCGGGCCCCACTTTCGGCGCTATCAGGGTTCGAGGTTTCGAGATGTGGAACAACATGAAACTCTCACCCCTCGAACCTCCGAATGCCGAAACACCGACGCGACTAGATCTCGCGCCACGCGTCCTCTGGATGGATGACTGCTATTCTCCCCTGCACACTATGGGCGCGATCTATTGTGTTAAATTTGGCGCAACTTCCTTATTCGCGATTTCCCGCCAACCGTTGCTCTGCTTATACGGATGGATACGGACCATTGACACTATAATCCTACCCGCTCGCTTGATTAAAAGTCCAAAAAGGAATTTTTCTGTGCGCTGCACCTGGGTGCTCCTCGTGTAACCTGTAGACCTGGATATCCCGATGCCGAAGACAAGAATTGTCGCTAACACAGTTATATGTCTAATTAGTTTTTTTTTTGTTCTAAGGTTCTACTCAAACCTAGGTTTTCTATTCACTAGGCTTGGTGACAGTTCTTAAGGGAAAATTTAGTCATTAAACTTTACTTATCACATCATTCATTTTAAGGTCGACCAGGTCCTAAGGAGGCATAGTTTTCTAGGCACTAGGTTTATTAACTTACCATTTAAAAATGCGATGTGCCCTTCAGGACACACTACGTGCTCCAAGGGTGTCACTTACCTCTTTTTGTTTTCTTTACGAGACATGCCCTTAAAGACGCACTACGTGCACTAAGGGTGCTACTCACCTCTTGAATAAATTTGGTAGATGTCAAACACCTAGAGTCAATACTCAGTCAATTGATCTTGTGGGAGACTAAGGGCCTCTATGGAATAAGGAACTTGCCTTATTGTGTTCCCTTTAGAATCATCGTGAGCGGCTTTCACAGTCTTCCCTCATGGCATCGTGGGTCTTCTCGAACTAGGTAATCGTTAACCTATAGTTCGAGACACGATGAGAGTTCTAGTAGGTTGTGGGAGGGCTACTGCCACACCTCTCTCTCAATGTCCCTTGTTTTCGTGCGTGACCCCTCTACTCCAAATGTGTGTATGTTCGAAAATATATGGTCAGCTTACATCCATCAATGAACCATGTTAGCAATAATAATCAATCATCATTACATCTAATCACATGTACATATGTCACATCAACAACATTCAAATCCTACAGTACACTCCCTGACTTGATCCAGAGTCTGAGGGGTTTCATCGATGCATCTGCATCCTCAATGTCCAGAGTCTTGTACACTCAGGAGAACCCAATCAATAACACATGTCTATGTAAATACAACAAAATAGCATATCATCAAATCCACAATATCTCATAATCATAATCAAAACAACCAATAGTATAATAACCCGGATCACTTGCACGCGAGTGTCCTCAAAGAATAAGTTTGTTCAGTGCGCACAAGAGCGGGATGTTACATCTTCCTTGGGAACACTATGGGATAATGGCATGAATGGAGATCTATTTGGGGTGGAATTGTAGGCACATTGACCTTTTCATAGGACAAGTGGATTCTGGACTCTAGTTTCCTACTTCATTTAGATAATTTGTTCTCCTTCCTTCTATGAAGAGAGGGTAAGTTGGTTCATCGTCATAAGTTGGTTCATCCTACTACTGATCACTCTTCTCAATTCATTTTGTCTAGTGCAACAATTTGGACAAGGAGGGTTTTCTTGTGGGTCATTGTCTCTATTTGGGATTAATCTAGTTCTATGCCTCTTGCTAGAATTATATAGTCTTCTCATTCTTACTAGTTTCTTAGCATTGTATCTTCTCCTTCTCGAAGAAAGTGTGATCTCATTGGTTCTATAGGGGGGAAGATTTCATTCTCCTTTTTTTATCAACATCATCGCTTGTGGGTTTCATGGATTTTTTTCTCATATTTATTCAAGTTTGTACATTTTCTCCAAGTTGTCATTGTAGAAGGGTGGTTCATAGTTACATGAGCTTCAATTTTTCAGTTGCCACACAATTTTGGATATATAATGGATTGTAGAGGATTGTAGGAGATTTGAAGGGCACCGAGAATCCATGAGGAATCCATTCAAGGAAATAAATGTGTTATTGTGGAAGTTATAGGAAGAATCCAAGAACATGATAATATGATATCCTATTAAATTGCTAAAGTTATGGGAACCTTGGTCCAATTCAAATGACAAATATTTTTTCCAGGACTGGATTTTACTATGCTCTACACTATGGTTGTAATTTGTTTCCAAAGGGGATTAATCAACGACATCCAATCGAGAGTAGTACATCAATTCACATTGTGGGGCTCTAAAGGAATATGAAATTGTTCATAAAATCTTGGAGAAAGTATAAAAATTGTCAAAGTGGATTTAGACTTAGCCACTGTAGCTCAAGATGAGGCAACCAACCACCATGGTTTTTTATATATTTGTATATTTTATAAAGTATCTTGTTATCTGGGGTAATCTTGTAGAATCTACACTAGCAAGATTTATTGGAAGCAATTGTTTGTGGCCTTTTATGGATGTAGACATAGGATAACATATAGTTTGTTTTTAAATTATGTTTAAGACTACCAAAAACATACTTTATTTTACTATTGTCATGAGCCAATGTTTTGCTTAAAATAATATCCTCCAATTATGATTAAAAAAACAAAAACCAGGTCTATGTTCGACCACTATGTCACCCTGGCATTTTATGAGCAATGAAAACAATAAAATTGTAGATGTACAATGATTATATGAGTGTCAAATATTTTTAGGTACAATATCCTAAGTTTGTGGAGATATATGACATCAACTAAAAGTTTCACTCTAGTTGATGGTATATAAATGACCTATGAAACATGTATTTCATTATATTAAATAAAATCTATACTAATTTGTAATGTTTCTAAACATGACCACTTAAACATCACAAATATATAAAATTAAAATGATAACATGATCTTCTGAGATTATTATTTACTTTACAATTCTACTACTTTAAGAAACTTACTCCTTAAAATGTCAGTTCCTAACAATCAAAGGTGGCCAAATCGCCAAGGGATTAAATAAATTTTGAGTCCACAATAAACTATCTCCTTAGGAATTTCTCTAATGAAATTCATATTTTTATTACTTTATAGAAATTTCAGGAACTGGTGGTGACGTAGACCTATCGGCCCTTGGGCCGAGATCCACTCACAGGATCATTCTCTATGCCCTTGAGTTGGATCGGCTCTCTCAATTCACATATTATTGATCCACAAGTCCTTTTCGCAACTCACAATCTCGCGAGTTCATGAATCGTGAACTTCTGACTCTTCCTCTCCAATCTCGTGATACCCGAGATCGCGATATGGTTATGGCTCCTTCTCTGTCAACACCCTCTGTGTGTGTGACCACTGGCTAAGCTTCACACGAGCTCCTCTCGCTTCTCAACACTTCGCATGTTTCGACGTCGAGCCCTCGTGCTCTTACTTCACGAATTCTTGATATGCGAGAGTCAACGAAGTGTTGACCCCTTCCACTAGGTGATGTGTGTCCATCGATATACTTCCTGATCTCACTTCGTGGTTCTTCCACGTGTCCCTCGTGCCCATCTTTCAGAACTTCGCGACTTCGCGACTTATGATGTCGAAATAAACTCCTCTCAACCTCCAAACCCCTGAACACGCAAAATGCAATGGGGTTCCTGATCCAATGGTCCTCCCATGACCTGGATCTGATGGCTATCCTCACTCCTCAGGATTTCATGACTTCGCGACTCAGAGCACCCAACTCTTGAGCTCTCACCTTGCGAACCTCCGAGTTCACGAGATCCCTTGATCTCTACCACCTGTCTCCCTCCTAACGGACGGCTGTGATTCTCTCATGGTTTCGTGACTTCGGGACTTTCAGGACAAATGTCTCGACCTCTTATCCTCCGATATGCCGAAATGGTGAAATTTTGATAGGTCATCTACACGGGTCCCACGATGGAACTTCCCACCTTTTTGGAATTTCGGACTTCGCGAATCCTAATGTTTTGCTCTCGGTCTTCCAACTCATGAAACCCCGAAATGGTCAACAAAGGTTTGACCTCCGTGTTGACAAGTATGCCACCGGTCCACTCTTAGATGAACGGCCCTGATTCTCTTCGCAGATTTTCCACTCGCGAAGTTGAAGGACTCCTCTTTCTGACCTCCGATGTCTGAATCCCCGATAAGGGTGATCTCGCAACACATGTCCTCCTTCTAATGGTTGGCTCAGATTCTTTCTCGGTTTCACGACTTTGCACCTCGCGACCTCGCGAATCTTGATGCAAAGGTTTCGACTCTTCAACCCACAAAACCCCGAGATGTGAATACGTGAGTGTTCTGACTTTCAAGGTCTGATTACAAACTACGAGTACGCCCTTTCTTAATTATCTCATTTAAGTTTGGCGCATCCAACATTAAAACATTTCAAACAATTTATCATGTGCCAAAATGCATTGGTGTTGTCCCACGCTCGCTTGACGTTGGCGATGCTCCTGCATCAGGTGGTGGTGGTGATGGTGATGAAGAATTTTTATTACTTTATAGAGATTTCAAAAAGTGATGATGATGATGATAAATTTAAAAAAAAAATGATTATTACAAGGTAGTCCATATTGCAAAATCCTACAAATTTTATAAAGTAGGCTCACTACATAAGCTTATATAATAGTGACAAACCTTTGTAAAAACACTTTTTCTATTTTTTCATAATACTTTTGTTGGTATAAATTTTAACAACCCATCTTAAAATATTGATTACTTGAAAATACATATTCTAATGAAAATGATGATTCTAAAAAAGACTAAGAGAGACTTAATATAATTTCATTGTTGAATAAGAGTTGTTGTGGTACTCTAGACTAAAAGGAACTAGCCCAGGAGGCACTATCTTCCTCTTCTTCTTCATCATATCTAGGTATCGGTGTTGGAGACCACATGGAAGGGGGGGAAGTGTGAGTACAGATTCATTTTTTTCTTGGCATCTTGTTGACATGCATTTATGACACACCATTAACTGGAAGGGAGTAGTCTGGTCCAAGGTTGTCTAAATAACCCAATCCGTTTGGAATAACTACCATTGAAGGGTTTAATGACTCGGTTAGCTGATAAAGGGATCTAATATAAACTATGAAAATAAAATAAATAACTATGCATTAACGAAGATCTACTATATACATTCACTATTCTCACTTTTATATACAACATATACAAATAAACATGTGAAAGATTTATGAGAAACCTTTTAAAATAAGGTTGTACAAGAGAACTGAATCTTTGGAAAAATTAAATAGATCTAGAACATACTGCTAATCTAATTTTAACCTTGAAACTAAAAAAAAGGGAAAATAAATGAATGTAAATAATAATGTTTTAACTTAAATAAACAAAGTATTTAAGCATAAATGTTAATTTACATTCACAAAATATAAATCAAAACAAATAGAAAACCATTAACCTATGACTGACCAGTATTTAACGAGAACTTTTGGTTGTGCCTTCCTGTATAGCGTTGCTCCAACAACCTGTCTATTAAGATAAATCTATAGTAAAAGGTTGTGTAATTCTAAGATTGTGACAGTGTTAGGATGAAAATCACTTTGATTGACAATTTAAATCTTATTTAAAATGTAGAAAGAACAATTTTCAAATCATGATTCTTAGTGAAGATATCATAGACTAATTGACAATAAGAAAAATCTCAATTGAACAATTATATATTTACAAATCCAAATTACATGAATAAACTCAATATAATACAAGATTTGTATCAAATTAATACAATCACTAAGACCAAGATAATTGAGATAATAGACTATTAAAGATTGGAAAAATTAATACATAAATGATAACAATTAACCATGTATTGATAAAATAGACTAAAGCTAATTTAAATCAATGCATAATCAATTAATCAAAGAATATGAACCATAATCAAAATATATTATAATGAAAACAAAACCTTTTTACTCACAGGACAAAAGCCAATAAGCAATCTGGAATTTCATATTCTTCTTCGAAAATACTAGTCCATTCTCCCAAAAATTCCAACCATCCGTTACTCCTTTTTAAAATAAAGTTTACAAAATAAATAATATACAAAAGAAAGGATAAAAATCCTCCTATGAATTTCTTCAATCTCCCCACTTGGCTATGAACTTTCAGATATATTTATGCAATGAATGAACAGTCTGGGTGTCACTAGCAATTTCCGCCATATGAAATTTTCCTCGTAAAGAAACAAAAATATCTCTCAAATCGCGTGTTTGTTTGGGAAAAGTCTCTCAATTAAGATAAATGGGTTCATTCTGCAGATGGGTTTTCATACATTTCTTGAGATTCCTCACGGTTTGGCTGCAATCAGTCCCACAAAATCGTTTTTCTATTCTTGAACGCATTTCTGAATCTTATCTGTTGTTGCTCATAAATTATTTGCAGCAATCCAATGTTATTTTTGGATCAATTATCTTGAACGTATTTAGATAAGAAAATCAATCCAGGATCGTATCTGTACCAAATATCTGATAATAGAAACCTGTGAAACAAAAATAAACCAATTTAATAACCTAAATATATAAATTGTGGATAAAACAAAATCTAGAACAATAGAATTTAAATGAATTTAAACTAAAAGCTAACTATAAGTTGTAAACAAATATTGGTTATATTTGTCTTTCGAATATGATCTTAAAATTCTAGAATCTTCAAGTTGATGGAGAAGAGAAAAATAATAATTTTGGGTTTCCACAAAATCATTGACAATTCTTTTTTTATTTTTATTTTTCTTTTGAAATGAGATGCAAAATGACAAAATAATTTAATTGATTAAACCTACCAAATGATTTTGTGAAAATGAGAAACCAACCAATATATTATTTGATGAAGTATTGAACCCATTATTCAATATAGTCAAACTTGTTAATGAACAAAAGATGAAAACATAATCATAATTTAACCGAAAGTAAACAGTTGATAAAAATTAATGTTTTCATTTAAATTAAGATTTCTATGCTCGTCTCTCCTTCATTCAAATTTGATCAAATGTAACAAATTTCATAGAAAATATGTGTCGCAATAAGCTTTCTTCCTGTAAATCATTGTCATTAATCCATGTCTTCAACCAAGCCATTCTCATAGCAGATAAATTCAATAAGGAAGAGGTAATAACAAACTCCCAAATTATGAAGCTCGTCCATCAACATCAAAACTCTATTGAAAGAAAAACAAAATGGCATTTGAATTTCATGAAATTCAAACCAAACAAAAAAAAGGAATATAAACTCAAACCAACCTCGAAACAAAGAAAACCAATACCAATCCAATCAAGTCAAAGGGAAACAAACGAAGAATCCAAGAAAAATTTAGAGGGACTCTAGATTTTGATTAAAGAAAAAGAAAGGGGTTGTTGCGAGCAACCAACACATCTCTACACTATTGAAAATCCAAACATGATATCATTCAATCGATGTGCTTGATAACTAAGGTTTCACACACCTCCTCTCTAGTTTTTGAATGGTTCTTAGTCTGCCTAGGTCAAGCCCACTCCATTGCTAAATTCTTATGCTATTTTTATATCATGCTAACATTTGTTTGTTCACTCACTATATCCAATTGAGACTTCAAAAAGTCCACTTCATTCTCCACATTGTTGAACCCCTTGTGTAATTTAACATATTCTACAAGGAGAGAAGGGAATTTAGAGTAGTGTTTCATGGTGATGCTTAGAATGAGGAACATACACAGTCCCCATAAAACCTAGTAGGGAGAGTTCCCTCAAAATTTACCCTAGGTTAGTTCCAAATTGATACCAAGAGTGGAGACCAAACAAATTATAACATAGAGTATGAAAGTGAGATACATGTCAAAGACCTTGGGCTTCATGCTAGTACGGGGTATGGGGGATGGTCCTCCTTATTGTTTTTACTAATGGCCCTTGAATGAACTTTGAGAAAATTTAAATTACCTTGCATCACATTGAAGTTTGGATCCCCATGTGGAGGGAATGTAAGGGGGTCAATCCATACAACCCAAAACGTTTTTTGTTTTGATCTAGGGTAAATACTTATAGAATATAAATGGCTAGGTCCAGTCTTTCTCCTACTAGGAGTATAAGGAATTATATTTGTTATTAATACCTCCAATCCTTATATTTTCATTAAGGAGGTTTCAATATTTCCTTCCTCTACTTGGAATATCTATGGTTTTATATTTGAAAATGGATTGACTATATGCTTGTGAGATCTTCCGTGATAAAAAAGTAGGCAGTGTTGTATATACTCATTTTATAGTACCTTTTAGTTGTGAGTGCACATGAGTTTCCCAAGTAAAAAACTACCTCATAGTCCAATGAGACATATATTCTATTAGTCACCCCATCAATTGCATGTTGCAAGATTATGCTTGTGACTAGATACTCAAAAAGAGGTGTTCATTGATATCTTCATGGGGTGGGAGAAAACACAACATGAAGGACCAACTAGCCCTCTTTATTTAGATTCTCAATAGCGAGGAGTTTAGTTTGGTCCATCAATTAGAAGAATGTCTTGTTTTTAGGGAGACTATCATTCTACCACGCATATTTCCATAGTCTTGAAGGTGTGGGTAGACATATTTTCCAATTGACTATAATTTCAATGTTTATTTGAATATACATCCTCGCCTTAAGGTCCCATTCTATGTCATCCTCCACTTATTTTTCTATCAATGTTTTTTTTTTCTTTTTTCTTTTTTTTTCTTTTAGATGCATCACATATTAGTACTAGTCTCAACATAGGTGACTATGGGATGATCCAGGTGGATATCAATGACCACCCACCTCTTCCATCTAGATCACATACAATGTTCATCTTGGAAGTTACATTTTTCATTTTGGTAGTTTTTGTTTTTCAGTTTTTCGGGTCCCAAAATTTCGGGGCCATTTTGAGGCCCTAAACGATGTTGTTTTGGAATTTTTGGGGGCTAGGAGTTAATGATAAATTACCCTAACCCCTGGA
The DNA here is from genome assembly GCA_009831015.1 of Picea engelmannii. Taxonomy (NCBI): domain Eukaryota; kingdom Viridiplantae; phylum Streptophyta; class Pinopsida; order Pinales; family Pinaceae; genus Picea; species Picea engelmannii. The sequence continues at coordinate 42,971 of ML833883.1, forward strand.
GGAAATTGTACTTCTCATATAGACCTTTCTGATGAGGTATCAAATGCCTAAAAAAAATATTGTATGCAAAAGTTATGACCTCGGGAAGTTGATATACCGGCTTACCCCATCAAGGTGCACATGAATTTTGGCGCTTCATCTCCTAGGGTTAGGTTTTTGGATTTCTATGGTTTATGATTACTTATGGATGCTAAAAAGGACCAAAGTACTCATTTTAATGTTCTCAAACGAATGCACGTAGCCACCACATCTCTTCTCAGAGATTAGCTACCACCATTCAAGCAAGATTGTTTTCATTCTGCATTTTATAGTTTCAACCTATTTCTTATTTAATAGAAGTTAAGTTACATTGTATATTTGTTATTGTTCTATGTATATTTTTGTTAATGTTACATATTTGTGTTTCATTTCGCTCCGCTCATAAATCTAGATCATGGGAGCCTAAAAGAAATATAAGAAACCCATCTTTATGATGGGTCATGAGCCCATGGAGAAAGATCCACCAAAGTGAAATTTCCTTTTGAAGCTAGCCAAGGGTGCAACTAATTGCTTAGGGAGAAACTTGAAAAATTAGGGTGGTCATTTATTTTTTCATCCTAAATTGATATATGGGATCCATTTCCAGGTCTCTATGACAGGGTTGATTGGATGAGAGGAACTACATCTTTTAGGATTCACCAGACTAGGGATCCCTTAATGGTTGGGGGGTATGATCTAACAAGTTTTTTGAATTTATCCTAAAAGGATTTCTCTAAGAGGTAAGAATTCCACCAAGCATTCTTTCTTGAAATGATATTTCATGTAACTTTGACCCCTATAGTCAAAGAAGCTAAGATGGGATCATGAATTGCAATTCCTCCATGCTTAGAGGGGTCCTAAACTATGTAACAAGGTGATAGATTTTCCTATTCAATTGTTATGGGGGAAAGAATTTTAAAGACAAATTAAATAATGAGAGAATTCAATATGGATTTGATAATCCCCTCGGATGGGGTGCCATCTGTCAACAACAACAATACATCAGTTGAGAAGGTGGTGATTAGAGATGTCTTATCTCCCGTACACCTCCCATGCATTGAGCATGAAGGTAGTTATGGATATTCTTAGCACTTTGAATGGGAGGAATATGGGTTTCACACTCAGGGTTATCCTCACACGAAAATGAATTCTCTTTCTCTTCATGAAAAGGCAAGGCATTGATACTATTGTACTCTCCACTCCTACTAGTATGATGAATTTGGGAAGTTTATATATGTATTTGTTTCAAGCTTTGGATTCCAAAGATTTCCATTTGTATTGCATGCTCTAGTATTCTCTACTTTTTGGCTGGTCTTCTTAACCTATCTCAGTTAAGTGGTCTTCTTCACCCCTCCCCTGTTTCATTATAGCTCCCCAAGGGAGGCACTCTCATCTCTCCCCTGCTAGTCGCTCATTGGTAGTTAAGGTAGCCATTGAAGCTATGGAGTTTTATCATGAGTTCATTCCTCAGAAGGATAGGGATGTTATGCATGCCCTTGAAGTGAAAGTGAAATTGGTTAAAGAATTTAAGAAAGACAAGGAATTCAAACATTAGGTGGGAGGAATTATCCCTAATCTGGGTTGCACCAGAACGAGGAACTCCAAATTTTATAGGTCTCTTGAAATTTATTGGAACATAAAAATCATGGTGGATTTAGGAATGATTCCTAAAGAGTAGGATTTTAGAAAACTGAAATGAAGGATAGAAAATCTGGAGGAAAAAAGCAATCAACTCATCTCAATGGTCTCTTGGATTGCAAAGTGCCATGTTGGCCCCATTCCAACCTCTTTCTGTAGGTCGTCCCTGGGCAGAGTCGTATTCAACTACTGGAAATATGGTGGATGTTGTCCCAAGGGCTCCTCAAGTGCCTCCTTCCAATGGCTAGTATAATTCTTAGATCTTGAAATTAGGCTCTCTCTATGTTTTTTAAAATGTTTGTCAGATTATTAGTATTTTCCTACTTATTTACTTAGACTGTTGGTTATTTGGGCTTCAAGTTCTCAGACTATTTACCTTTATATTTTTTATTGGTTTCCCTTCCAAGGAAGGCTCTCAGAATTGATATTTTGTGTTTTTGAGGGATTTTTTGAGCATCTTTTGGTATCTAAAATACCAGAAACAACTATGTAAATATTTTCAATACTTAATATAGAACTTACTTACAAAAAAATATGGATTTGATAAGAACTAAATTTGCATTAATATTAACCCATCTAGACCCCCAAGAAGATACATTTCCTTTGATTTTGTGGACTATTGACAACCACTCTATTGTTTGGTGGACTAAAGTGCAATGGGAAATCCTAAATATTTGAAGTTCCTCTAGTTTGGTTCAAGAAGGAAGTCCAAAATTCTTGATATTTGTGACAAGGTCCCAATATGTGTGCTCCATCCATATAATTTGGATTTCTCTTTGATTAATTTTCCCTCAAAGGCATTCAAATAATCATCTATAATTGCCTTGAAGTTTCCCTCTATGTCAAGCAATGTTCCCACCATGTGTAGCATGTCATTTGCAAATTTGGAGTGATTTAGATATTTCACCCTATTTTCTATCCAAATTACAAGGAGAATATCTCTACTCTTTGCCTCTTTAAGTTCTTTCCCAAATTATTTGACCATTATAATATACTAGGATGAGGAGAGTGGCCATCCTTGTGAACTCCTCTTGTGGATTTGAAAATACATGCTAATCTTCCATTCAGTAGAGGTGATATAGATATCCCTCTAATGTAGGCTTGAATCCACCTCGCATATTCATGGGGGAAGCCAAACTTATGAAGAGTTACATGAATAAAATAGTGATTAACTCTATGAAAGTAATTAGCCATGTCAAGCTTCATTATCATGCCTTTCTCCCTATTTGATTCATTACAGTGGAGTTCTTCTTAAACTATGATCATATTCTCTAATATTTGTGTTAGAAATAGACAAACCCTTTCCATTCCTTGGATATTAGCTTTGAGAGGAACATTTGGATCCCTTTGGATATTATCATGGAGAAGATATTATAAGAAATATTAAATTCTGAATTGACTAGAAGTGATCAAATGAACATTGAGTTGACACCTTTTCCTACCTTGCAATACTTTTGGGAGTTCTTTAGATGAGATGGAGGTCCCATTTTATGATTAGAATGAAAATCCCTATAGAAGTGGGCAAAGAAGACATCAAGCCTTGTAGCCTTATCTAACTCCATTGACTAAATCACCTCCATTTCAAATTCAGTGATAGGTTGGAATAATAATTGGTTGTTCTCTTTTTAGATGAGATAGGTAATTTGTTCCATATCCATTTGGTCACGTGCTTATTTTCAAGGGAGGTTATTTGTTGAATATAGGGATTTGAAATGTAGGTGCATTGTTGTAAGAATCTCCAAGACTTGTGTGATATGGCATTTTTTGTCAAAGATTCCTACAATGTGGTTCTTTATTCAATGTATATTAACCTTCTTTTCAAAAAAAATCAAAGGTCAAGGATGCAAAAAAGGATGTTTGGGGATCGTTTTACAGTATTGGGTTAGAATCCCTATATGTACCTAAAATTGTTCATATTTCCTTAGAGAAAAAAACAAGGATATTCCTATATTCAATATGTATAAATAAATTAAGCAAGCAATCAAACCATAAACACTCAAACTATCTATTCTGATGATACACAAAATGTGTATGACTTGCATGCCCTTAATAATAAATGTTACTAGTTGTCTTATGGGTTGTGTTGAATTTTCCTTCAAGGACATAACAAAGGTCATTTGAAGTGAAAAGGGATGGAACCAAGGCACCACAGGATGCAACCAAGTGATCTAATAAAAAAGAAAGATCTTAAGTAGTAAGAAGGAGATAGTAGAAGTAATTATATCATTGAATGAAAGAAGAGTTGACGAAGATGTAAGATCCAAGCATGACCAAGAGTGTGATAGGTTATTATAGGAGATCATAAATTCACAAACAAGATTTCGGTTTAGTAGAGTTTGGAGATGTTAAATAAATACCATGTAACGTGCACAACCCCTAGTTGAGTCACATCACTACTAAAATGAACCAATAAATGTTTTTGATACTAAATCTAAATGTGGAAATAACCCACATCATGACATTCATACACATGCAATTGTTTGTGTTGATTAAAAAACATAAATGCAATTTCTTGACTGTACATAGCAACAATGAAATAACATACAAAAAAATTAAACCATATAAACATGAATTAAAATGCGTCATTGTGTTCACAACAAGAAATAACAACTAAATATATATGAGTAAATTTTACATTAGCTAAATCAACACTATACATGCATAAACACAATGAATAACAACACTTATCTTATAAAATGTTCAACCCATTGTGGAGGAAGAATGTTCCTCCCAACCATAGCCCTTATGTTCCAGTTTTCAACAGCGAGACATCCCCAATATGGGGCTATGAATCCACAAGCGATGGTGGTCCCTAAGGCTAGATAATGCCCCCCTCTCAACAATCAATTTTCACAGTTGATTCTAGTCCACCAGCTCTCTTCCCCTCAACTTTCAAAATCCAAGGGATGGAATCTCCCTTCACTTATCATAGTCCCTCAGGCCTTTCCACTCCTCTCCAGGGCTTCCAACACAGGTTGGACAAGAATTATACTTGTTGGGACCTTAAGAATTCTATACCTGCAACATGAATCCACCTAGAAACAAAATGTGTGCTTCCTTAGACTAATTTCGAACATGACTTCACTCACAGGCTCACAACCTCTTTATTCATGAAATTCTAGCTCCAAACAACTACCAAATGTGCCTACAAAAACTACCTTCAAGCTTCAACACTCAGTATTTCATTGATGGACAAAAAATCCATGTAAAAACAACTCTAATCTATGCAAAAATGTGAATGTACAAAATTTGGTCCTCCCCCCATACAAAGTTCCTCCCTTTCTCTTGCTTGATTTACTTTCACTCTTCCTCAAGCTGATTGTACACAAAATCCATGCTCTTAATAACTATGGGATGTGACTCTTACACCCACCCTCTTACATGAATTCAATGATTGGGCTCTAGAAAACTCAATAGCTAATGGAAGGTTCATGGTAGGGATAATTTTGAAAGAAAAAGAAATAGGTTTTGGTTTAATAGGCATGGGTAAACGCTCCCCCTTGGACCCCTTCCCTCTCTTGTGGATACTTATCCCCCAAATCTTTGTTTGTGTCCATTTGCACATGGAATTAAATTTTATTCAATATATTCAATTTACATTATTCACATATTACATCGCTTTGACTCTCAACCACATACTACATTTACAATATAAATCACTTGGCTCTCGTCCATGTGTTACATCTACAATATGCATCGCTAGTTTGGGGCAGGGATAATTTTAAGGATGGAAATTTATATTAAACTGTAGAAACTTGGGAAAATATTACTAGTCCTTAATATGCAAAATATAAAATGTTTGGCGATAGTTTTTTAAACATTTTCAAATTTCTAAGGATTTTATATAGTTTCTATAAAATTTTGGTGATTTTTAAGGTAAAATAATTTTATTCCATGGAATTTGGGTGAATCGTTTTTAGAAAAAATAGAAAATAGCAAATATGTTTTTGGGAAAACCCATGGAAAATTATCCCATTGGAGAAATTTGTCCCCTAAAATCATCTATGGTTTGGGGTTTGAAAATGGGAATGTTACATTCCCCTCCCCCTACAAATTGAACTGTCCTCAGTGCACATAACAATACAGTTTACACATTGACATATACAAAAACATTACAACAAAATACTTGATAATTCTGCAACTTAATGACTCACGTAGAAATTTCAACCATTAATTCCCCTTTCCCCTCAACCCACACATCGATTGGATAAGAAATCTTAGATTTGTGGCTCAAGGTACTTCAACATCCAAAATGGAGTCTTCATTCATACAAACATACATTTAGTTTACTTTAAAATTTTCAAACATTTACGGGTATGCTTCCCACATGGCTTCCTCGTGCCCCCATGTAGCATCTTAAGGACTGTAACAAGTCTATTGAACCTTTACCAAAATGATGATTTTTTCCTAAGAACTTTGACTTTCTAGTCCAGAATGTGCACTGGTTCCACCTGGAAATCCCCTTCTTGTTCCACCTGGATCGCATTCCAATCAATCACATTATTAGGATCAGATACATACTTTTTTAATAAAGACACATGAAGAATGTTATGAATTCTCATGGATGCAGGTAATGCTAGCATGTATGCAACTCATCCCAATTTCAACGAGATTCTCTTGGCTTTAAATTTTTAAAACAATTTCTCTCCCACTTTGAATTCTCTATGTGTTTTTATTTTATCAGCATAACTATTTTGCCTATCTTGGGAAACTTTCAAGTTCTTCATGATCTTTACCATCTATTTTTCCATTTCCTTTAACAATTTTGTCTCAATCACGACTTTGTTTGCTAGGTTATCCCAACCTGCTCGTGTATTGTATTTTTTACCATATTATGCTTCAAACAGGATCATATTCAATTACTCTTGATATCCATCATTGTAGGAAAACTCAACTAAATGGGTACAATCCTCCCACCTACAAGGCTTGTCCATTACATACATTCTCAACATATCCTCAATCATTTGATTAATTATCTCTGTCTACCTATTTGACTATGGGTGATATGTTCTACTAAAATTCAAATTTTTCCCAAATACATTAAACGACCACTTCCAAAAATTGGAAGTGAACTTGAGATCTCAATCCGACAATATTTCCTTAGGCACACCATGTAGCCTAGAAATTTCTCCCATGTAAATTTTTGCAATATTGGCTTCCTTATGAGTTACTTATATTAGAATAAAATTTTCAAACTTTGTAAGCTTTTCCACCACTACCATGATGGAATCATGTTGTCTTGATGTCCTAGGTAATTTGGTAATGAAATTGATAGTAACAACTTCCCATTTCTATTTAGGAATGGGCAATGGTTGCAACAATCCTGCTGGATGTTTTTGCTCATCCTTTACCTTCTGACACTCCATGCATCTAGCTAAATAACTAGTGACATCATTCTTCATACCAAGCAAAAAAATATTGGCTTCTTATTGTTGTAATAGTTTTCTAGTATCATGGATGTCCAACATATGGCACACTATGCATCTCTTTTAGAACAAAATTTCTAGATTAATGAGAATTGGGAACATAAACTTTGTTTTGAAATAAGAGGATTCCATCTTCTTCCAGCTTGTAATATTTATATTTTTGTTGTATATCACTTTGTTGTAAGCTTTATTTGATTTTCACATAATTCTCATATGTTGTTACAACCTCTAGAATTCTATCTTTTAAATATGTCATGTACATACTAATGGTTGTAGAATGCATTTTATGCACCCTTATGTTGAGTGTATCATCCACCTTGTTCTCTTTTCCTTTTATGTGCTTAATGTCAAATTTATATTCACTAAGAAATTCCAACCATCTAGTTTGTCTAGCATTTAGTGTTGGATGTTCAAACAAATATTTTAGACCACTATGGTCTGTCCTTAATTCATTTTTTTTCCCATAAGGTAATTCATCCACATCCTTAAAGCATGTACTATGCCTACCAAATATAAGTCATGTGTAGCATAATGTATTTCATTCTCCTTCAATTTTATGGACTCATAACAAATTACATGTCCATTTTGCATAAGAAATCCATTGATCCCTTCCTTGCATGCATT
>ML833884.1:0-29924 GCA_009831015.1 Picea engelmannii
AATCATAACACAGGATATACGTGGTTCACCCCCAGCATGGGGCTACATTCACCAACTCTTTGTCTTCTTTATTATCTTCTTTCAATCTTCTCACATGCATAGAGCCACAAAACCAACTCCGCATAGGACATGAGATCTACACGTACCTTTCCAGATCCTCCTTCCTCGAGCTTGGCACAACACAAAGCCTCTTTATAATCACTTGCACTCGGCTCTACAAGTTCTCAACACACAGTATGCACAAAGCCTTTACAGTCACATAGATCGACTACTTACATTGCTTGCACTTAGCATGATATCACCCTTAGCACCTCCCTACTTACATTGCCTACCTTTCTATTTATACATTACAAAAGGGGCCAAAGCATGGGTAAACCCATGGTCCGACATCCCATACCTGTTACATAAACCCTAAACCCAAAAATGCTCGCAAAAGGGGGCGAGATCCCACGATCTCCACTTCACCTGGCGCTCTATCTTCAACCAGCCTGTCGAAGTCCCAAAATTGGTCAAACATGACCAACGTTTCCACAAAACCTGGTCAAGGGCCAACAATATTCATAAGTGACCTAGTAATTACGAGGAAGTACCTCCCAACTACTACTCTAATGTGATAGATCACCTTCCTACAATGTCCCTCACCCTAGCTTAGACACGGGGCCTCACTAAAATATCTAATGCTTGGGTGGGTTTCTTATGTTTGTATTTCCCCCTAGTCTCCAAACATTGATAGCCAAATTGACTTATTTTAACCCCTTGGGGTATTCCTTAACATCGTGGTCCTCGATGGAGGCACAAACCTCTTATGTTGGGTCAGGGTCACTTAGGATGCCTTAAATTGGGTCCATCGTTTCCCAAAATCATTTAAACTTCATATTTGCAAATTCAACTTGGGTCAAACACAATAAACCCTCTTGATCTCTTGATGTTACCATAATGTAGATTCCTTTACAGTACAATACCATCAATCCACAAGTCATGTAATAGAGGGTCATTTTGGGCATAAAACCCCACATTACTGTTATAACCAAACCCACATACACAACTAAATGGTGTTGTATGATGGTTTTGTACCACTTAAGTACCCTAATAGCTTATCTTACATTCTCTTACACCTTGAGGCTAATATCTTTGATATAAATACCCTTCTATTCCTCTTTCTAATATATCTTTGAAACACCTAAGGTGAATATTTTATCTTGAAAAATCTAATTTAAAGGTAGATTCTTGAGTTAGTTGTTGATCTCCCTCCACCTCTCTCAAGCCCCTAAGGCTACTTACACATATCATCTCCAACATCTCTAATATGGAGTCCTTTGGCCAACCTAGTTCCAATATTGTAGGTTTGATTTCCTAGGGAATTTTCATTGGCATAGCTCCACTCATACCTTGGAAATTTCAATCCTTAAACCTCAAGAGAGGTTGCATCGTAGCTAGGGAAAGGAAGGTGGCATCCCCTTGGAGGATATAAAGTCTATTTAATATGTATACTTAATTCATTTATCTTTACAATAGTAGATCTCGTGTTTATTGATTATATTACACATATATCTTTCTATTGGAGATCAAAACAAGTCCTCTTGTGCAAAAAATTGGAGTTGAGTGTCCAAGTTGTACTGAGACATAGATCACTTTTGTGGCACTCTCATAACTTCACATTTCATCTCAAGAATATTCTTCATTTACAACAACAAATTCTATATGAGTTTTCTTCCTTTTTCTCTTTTAATTTTCAACATTAGGGTTTCTAGCTCATTAAAAGAACTATCAATTAATTAACCCTAGTTCATTGATTTGATTGTTGGAATATTCACTAATACCGAGAGGGGGGTTGAATCAATATTGGGATATTTTTACCACTTTTAATCACAATATGTAATCATTTAAGATATCAACAATTTATCACTTATGATTCCATTCAATATACCATAAACATATAACCAAAAATACACAGTACATAGAAAGTTTACGTGGAAATCCAAATGGGAGAAAAACACAGTAGGAATTTTACGTGGAAATCAAAATGGGAGAAAACCACAGAATGATTTCTTATATATTAGAAGATTACATTCATAGGAAGCACCAACTTCCAAAATTATCCACCACCAAATGGAAGGAGGCACCAACCCCTTGATTTATAGGCTCCAACTTGAAGGAAGCTACAACTCTCTAGATTCTCCAGCTCCAATTGGAAGGAGGTTCCAACCCCTTAGTTTACAAGCACCAACCTGAAGGAAGCTACAACTCCCTTTCCTTTCATATTCCTTCCTCCCTTGAATATAAATGGAGACTCAGCATCTAACTATTACTGTCACTGATACTGATACATCACCATCGTCAAAACTAGTTCCAACCATATAAGACTTATGCCAAGATCACCAAGAACATCTCTCAAAAAATATTCCCAACATCACCAAGGCATGCCTCAATAATGTAACATAATATCCACAATGTACAACAAAACATGTGCCATGTCCCTGAAATCATATTCCCAAAATCACTAAGCTATGCCTCTAGCCATGTGCCAAAGACCTCCTAGATATGCCTCGAAGAATATACCATAACATCAAGATGAAAAATTCAAGTCATACAGAAAACCATACGTTTTATCATATGAGAATCTAATGCATAATATCACATACCAACAAACCTTGCTCAACTTCAACATAAAAAAGATAGCTCCTTCTTCAACCTTTCCTTTAACCTCATTGGACTAAACTAGGAAACTAACGGGGCCTCATGTGACAAGTCTTGTGCAACCTACAAGGGTATCACACGATTCCCTATGCTTGACTCATAGGGGTATGCTCAATTAGGGGTACTAGAAACCCCTCTCAAATATGTGGTTCCGAGACTTTCCCCTTCACATAACTTCTCTACCTTAGATTCACTACCTCAAATTCACTAAGAGATCACATACTTGCTTGATTACTTGGTAATAATGAGATGATATTTGATATGTATTTATACCCTTCCAAGTAACTCCTTTATTTTATTTTAGGGATGACCTGTAACTTCTTATTTGCAACAAATTTTCTCCTTTAATTAATTTTGGGTCTGACTTGTAACTTCTTGTTGCAATCGTTTAGGGGATTTTTAACCACACTTCGATGCTTCATGTTTAAGAGGGTATAACTTCTCAAACATGAGGAACCACATGGAATACACCTACCATTGGAAATGGTATGATGAGGACCATCTATCTATGAGAGTTTTGCATGCATTTATGATGTCCTTCATACTCTTTTTCTTCAATCAACTTTGGGCTTCATGACCTCACCTCTAGGGTTACTAACCATATTCTTAGGGTTTCTTGTAGATTTATTCAAAGTATCTTCCCGTGAGGGTCATGATTAAAGATACGCCATAAAGGAACTACTTTGGAGACTTCTTCAAATACACCCATTACTTCTAGAAGCTTCTGAACTTCTTCTGAGGTTGACATCAATGAAAATCAATTTTCCAACAATATCCCACTTTGGCATTGATGGAAAGACTCATGCTCCCCCTGTGAACAATTATCCCCATGTCTTCATGTGCTCCCCATATCTTCATGCTTTTGATATTTCTCTACTCCTTTGACATCAATGGAAAAGAGTAACTCCCCTTTACATTTTTTCTCCCCCTGTCTTTTTTGCAAAATGCTTTGTAGATCACCGTGAGGAAGAAACTACTCCAAGTTTCTGTCGAAGATACTCAAATGTCTCTCTTGGGAGAAGTTTGGTGAAGATATCTGCAATATTTTCTTTTGTCCCAATGTATTCCAACTTGATGTCCTTTTTTGTTACTTTTTCTCAAAAAAAGTGGAACTTAATTGGAATATGTTTGGTCTTGGAATGCATCACTAGATTCTTGGAGATACTTATAGCACTGGTATTGTCATAGAATATTGAAATATGCTCATCATGTTGAAAAGTCAACAAGAAATGTGTGTCTAATTTATTTTTCCCTTAAATAAATTGGACAATAAATATTAATCTATTTTCTCATAATTACTTGAAAATAGTTAACTGAAATGGAAAATTAGTTAGCTATAGGAAATTCGAGTTCAAAGGTTGACTGGTGGGACATGGAAGTCGAATTAGTTGTAACTGAGTGAATTGAAGTTGTAACAGAGTTATAAGTGTAGTTATGTGAGTGGTGAAGTAGTTTAACTTAGTTAAGTGAGTTAAGCTCAGTTGTACTAGTTGTAACAAAACTTACACTAGTGAGAGTTCAGTGAATTAATTATTAATTAATTCACAATCAGTGATCTCACATGAAACTGAATATTTACCACTGTTAAATACATGTATGTTAGATCCAGTTGAGATAACAGGTGAAAGGGATAGTTTGGCTATCAGTTGTGATTTGAGTGAAGTGCACTCATGAAATCACACAAACAGTGGATGTGCCCATGAGAAATGCACATCCTAGGCAAGAGGCATTTGAATCATTTTGTAGGTTTTCCCTTGCAGGGATTGCACAGAGGAGGCAAGTTGTATGGAAGCAGAGAATTGGCACATGTATTTGCTGATTTTTGTATGACAGTGTGAGATGATTGTATTGTAGTGAGAACTCTTGGATTATATTTTTGTAAGAGATTGTTTCATGATCCATGAAATACATAATATATGATAGTGGGGTTTTTAGCTTTATGCTTTCCTGGTAAAACATCTGTGTTATGTGTGGTTGATCTTTCTTCTTGATATTGCAATTGGCAATCGTATTTTAAATTCCGCAAGAATATTTGTAGAAGCGATTATGTATTTAACAGTGGAATATAATTGTTAGATAAGGAGAATCTAGACAATACATAATTTGTATTAAAATGTCTACATGGTATCAAAGCGCAGAAGATTGCAGAAGCTGAGTTTGTGATTGGATAGAATTCGAATTTGGAGAAAGAATTTCTTGGTGCTATAGCTGATTCAAGATCAAAATGGATTTCAATGGCTTGAGGTTAGAGTATGCACTTGAGGGAATCTTGAACTACATTGCTTCGAAGGACAGGATGGAGGCAGTACTCGAAGACAATGGCTTGAAGGAATTCATTGACAAAGATGTTCCTAAGCTAGATGTCGCAAATGCTGCAAATCTTGATACATGGAAAAAGAAAGTGGCAAAGGTGAGGAGGATTCTGTTGGAGGGAGTACGAGACCAAATTGTCTCAAGCCTCCATGGGAAAGTCACACCATATGAAATGTGGAAGACTTTGACGGATCTATTCCAAAACAACAATGACCATAGGAAATTGGTGCTCAAAGATAAACTCAGGAAGATCAAGATGACTCCATTCCAAAATATCTAACGAATTTTGTCCAATGTCGGGATGAGATGGGGAGTGTGGGAATAACAATCGTTGATGATGATTTGGTGAGCTTGGCTCTCCTAGTACTTCCCAAGAGTTGGAACAGTTATCAAGACTCTGTCAATGGAAGGGAAAAATTACCAGATTGGGAACGACTATGGTCGAATCTAGTGCAAGAGTAGTTCAAGCGGAACACCAAAGATGGATATTCATCAAAGCATGATGATGAAGAGGATTTTTCTTTGGCTTCCAAGGAAAGGAAAGGGAAGGGGAAGAAATTCCATTCAAAATTCAATTCTAAAGGTAAGAAGCTGGATTTGTCCAAAGTGAAGTGTTTTCACTGTCACGAACATGGGCATCTTGCTACTAACTATCCGCAGAAGAAGAAGAACAAGAAGGTTGTTGAAGCTGCAATTGGTGAGGCCCTTGCCTCGCAATTTGAATTTGAATTTTCCTTGATCGCATGCATGGATTCAAGTGCATTGGGATCGGTGTGGTATTTGGATAGCAGTGCTTCCTTCCACATCATGGGAGATAAGGAGTTTTTCAGTGACTTGGAGGAGAGAGATATCAAAATGCATATAGAGATGGGTGAAGATGGACGATACAATGCGACTAGTATTAGTACCATTACCTTTCAGAGGGAGTAAGGTAAACCATTTCAATTGAAAAATGTTATGCATGTTCCAGGTCTGAAGAAAAACTTGGTCTCATTTGCAATGTTTGAGGACAAAGGCTATGGCATTGTTTTCAGTGTTGGATAGATAGCTGCACTGTCATGATAGGCAAGGAAAAAAAAGTGGTGAGCCGAGATGAGGGAAAATTATGGCATAGGCGATTGGGCCATCTTCATCATCGAGCCTTGAAGATCATGCAAAAAATATCCATTAGACTTCCAATGGGAACACTTGCTCAGTTAGATCAGTGTAAGGGTTGCACCATGGGGAAGTATGTAAAGTCCACCTTTCATGAAAAGGAGAACCGTTCTTCGGTGATCCTGGAGAGAATTCACAAAGACGTGTGTGGACCATTCTCAGTTGCTTCAACAACAAAACATAAGTATTATTGTTAGCGATATTTCTTGTAAGGGGGATAGAATGCAAAGGAATGGGTTAAAAACCCACTTGTCCTAAGTTTGGAATGCTAATACGCCCGTGGTAAGCGACAAGCAAGTCTGGGCAGTAGAGATTCGCGCGCCTGGATCAACGGTGCATATAGGATTCCGGACCCCCCCTGCATTTCTACCTTTAAGCCGAGGGGGGGGGGGTCCAGAATCAAGGGCACATCTCTTCAACGGTCCTGATCGGAGCACCCAGATCAATGACGCTCAAGGCATTTACGGACCCCCCCCTGCCTTTCTACCTTTAAGCCGAGGCGGGGGGTCCAGAATCGGGCACATAGCTTCCCAACGACCGAGATCTAAGCGCCCGGATCAACAACGCTCGCATGATCCCATCCTTCTCAGTTGCTCTATGTTTAACTAACATGGGCCCTTCCCCCGTTATGTCATCTTCCTGAGCCAGCTCTCCCCCGTTGCCATGTGTCATCTGTCTATCTCCGCTTTAGTCCAGGTGGTCCCTTCTCCATCTCATCATTCATTTACCACCTGCCATGTGTCCCTCTCCTTTCCACGATAGCCTCCACCAAAGAGTGCCCCTTATATCTCATCACCTGCCCCCTCTGCTTATCGTCTTCCGCCATGTAGCTTCCCCTGTCACCTCCCTCCACCTCATCACTCCTTATTCCACCCTCGCGGCTTTGGTGCCACCACCCCTCATTATGCGCTGATCCTTCGCACCTGCCTCCATGCATATTCATCAGGCCAATCAGCCAACCTAGGTGTCAGTGCAATGGGCCTTCCACGTCACTAAAGTACCAAGTTGGTCGGGCCGTTCTCAATCCCCACGAAGCAGTTATTGAGGCAGTTGGTGGTGGTTAGACATCACCTCCGCCATAATGGGAAAGTTCGGCGACGAGTTAAGAGCACGTCGATTCTCCTACGGAGCTGTCAGAGGTTCGATTGCATCCGTCGCAGGTGCACGATCATTCATAGACTGCAGGTGCAGATTGTCAGAGGCCATGCAGACGCAAAGCTTTTAATGTAGTGTCTTGATTTTGTTGTTGTTGTGGTTTTTGAGTATATGAATGCATTTTTGCCATTTTTGTATCTATCGATGGTAGAGCAAAGCTCCCGGTTGTAAATCTTTAATGAAGCACTGTTATCTCTGGTTATGTATGAAATCTTGAGACTTCTTGCCTTATGAATGTTAGTTTCTTTCATGTCTTTGTTCAAACTGTGTTAGAGCTGCTCAGAATTGGAGAATCCAGTCGAGTTGCAACTATTATAGGATGATGTAGAATTTGATCACTGTGACAGTTGCATTATCTCTGATCAGTCTTTGTGATTTTCCTAACGCTGAACGACTTGGAATTGGAGAATCCAGTCAAGTCCCTTCTTCAGTATTTCAAAACCCTGAACCTGAGGATCTCGCTTTCAGTGTTTTTCTTCTACAAATTACCGAAAGCCTGTCGCCTGAAGTAGTTTGTTCACTCTTCTTATCAAATCTTCCACCTATTCACCTTTTAATCAACCCACTGATTGAAGTTAGATCAAGACCTCCTTTGTTTCATACATGCCAGACCCAGTCTCTGAGTTAGAGTGACATTTCCCCGAATCTCTTTCCATTTGATCACCCATAAAGAACCACTGTGACATAAAACTGATGGGCGTCGGGCTCTGCTCTTGCTAGCAATCCAGGAGTGACTTCTGTCGCCAACATTTCTGGCGTTGTTGCCGAGGACGAAGTTGAATATTTTCCCCGGGATTGAAAGACAACGATCAACTGATTTTGAAGGTGCATCATATATCAGAATTATCAATATTGCTACTCTGCACCTGGTGACTCCATTGTGACAACTCCGCTGGGGAGAACCTGCTCTATCAATTGTGGCTTTCAGAGGAAGACACACACGGTCCCATCCACAGCTACCCCTAGCTACACCTGAAACCGATCCAGAGGTGGTTCTCAGAAAAGGAAAGGCCCCTAAAAAAGAAGCTTCCACCGCCGAAACAGGTAATCCACCATCTCCTTCTGTAAGAAATCCATTTTCTCCCCCTCAGTTTCTTGATAGACCTCCTTCACAGGTTTCCCGTTTCTTGAATTTTGGGAGTGTTCCTACTGAGTTTTCCCCCCCTGGTCTGGGATTGGAGGGAGAAATCCTTGTCACTCCCCTCTCCTCTGAAGTTGTACCTTGGCATAGACCCACGCCCACATAAGATTTCCCCACTCCTGCACAGGGAGGAGCGCCTGCTGGCTTGAGCCCGATAGCTTTCTCCTTGAATCCCCTCTTGTTTCCCACTCCACTCCGAGATTCATTCCCGGTAGCCCCTTCGTGATCTATTTCTCCTCCGAGTTCTCCTCCACCTAATATTCCTATGGCCGGAGCAAATCCCCCTATGACCGAAATGGAGGTCACCATAGCCGCTAGATACGCTCCCCTCGTGCTACCACAACCTCTCAATAACCTCCCAGCAGAAGAGTACCTTAAACAACTGCCCAAGTTTACAGGCGAGGGGGACATAGCTGTAGAAGAGCGCCTAGCATCCTTTTACACTTTCGCGGATGATAATGTTATCATGCACACAGACGTATGGATGAGAATTTTTGTCCATAGTCTCCAAGGAGAGGCTATAAAATGGTTCAAGGCCCTGCCTCCTGGATCTATTGATGGGATCAAAGCTTTAGATAATGCCTTTTTGAGACAGTGGGGAGATAAAAAAGACTTCATGTATTACATGACAGAGTTTGGGTCGTTGAAGAGAAAGGAAGGAGAGTCTATTTCTGACTTCTCCAAGAGATTTAATAAAATGTACAACAAAATTCCTGCTGAGATAAAACCCTCCGAAGCCTCTGCAAAGATCACTTACTCCAGCGCCTTCGATCCTGATTTTTTCCTACTGCTAAGGGAGAGAAGAGCTGCTATGCTGGCACACATTCAAGACGCAGCCGTGGAGGTAGAGTCCAACATATTGGCCGTCAACCGACTCAGGAACACCGGTGATAGAAATACGTCAAAGAGCAGGCCTGGAGCTCCCTCGTCCAGTTCCTCTCCCCTGCCCCATCAGACATATGAGACAACCAGAGAAATAAAATCGCTTGCTTCCAAGATAGAAAGGTGGGAATTAGAGGGGAAGCCCATGTACAGAAATCCCCAAAACACTGATAATAGAGGTTTCAGACGACCTGCTAACAATATGCCTCAAGTTTTCCCGAGGGAACAAAGGGGAAAAGATAGAGATGATCAAAGGGTTCAAACCCCCCTCCAAAACAACCTATTTGATCATGAGGAAAGAGAGGAGATAGATGAGTTTGGACCGAAAATTCATTGTATTGAAGAGACTCCCCCTTTTCCCCACTTGACTCAGTCTACATATGAAAGATATTTGATGAACATTCATATCCATGAGTTAGGGAAGGGAGAAAGGGCTGGTCACACTTCTAACAGATATAATCTCAGGTCGAGAAGGAAAGAAGGAGACTTTGACAGCTCAGACCAGCCCCTCATAGCAGATAGGCCTACTAAAACTGCAACAACCACAACTAAAGAAAAGAAGACTTAGAGTGCTTCGCCAGCAACCAAAGAGCCTGTCACTGAGGTAAGAGAAGCTCCTAAACCTACCCCCTCTTTCAATTTTGAGCATGATATTCAGAAGATTAGGATTCATGTACCTCTCTCTGAGCTAGTTAAAAATGAAGACTTCAAAAGGTCCCTTTCCAAGTTGCTACAATCTGAGTTCCCCTAGCCTCCCTCTGACTCAATAAACCTTCAAGATGAAAATCATGCATTCATCTTGGGGCCTATGGTGGAAGATAGAGATGATTCATCCCCTCCCTTCTACACATCCCTGAATATACATGATAAAGTGTTGCATAACTGCCTCATGGACTCAGGGGCTTCCCATAACCTTATGCCCAAAATAGTAATGGAAGAACTGGGATTAGAAGTGACCAGGGCCTACCATGATTTATACTCTTTTGATTCAAGGAGGGTACAATGTCTGGGAGTCATCAAGGACCTGGTGGTTTCTCTATTTCAACTGCCCATGAAGAGTGTGGTCATGGACATTGTGGTAGCTGATGTTCCTCCCAAGTTCGGCATGTTGTTGTCAAGGTCTTGGATTAAAAGACTTGGAGGAATGTTACAGATGGACCTCACATATGCCACTATTTCGGTATTTGGAGGAGAGCATAGGAGGTTGTACAGAGAGGCCAAGCTAGCCTATATTGTCAGTGATGAAGAAAACCCCACTAACCACCCCATCTTTGCACTTGATATTGACTTAGGGACTAGTTTGTTACAGATCACTGGAACTCCTGAGGTCCCTTTACAGATAAGAAAGCAGCCTATTATTGATCAGCAGATACCTCCTCCAATCACCTCTGTCTGGAAGATGTTCTTCGACGGGGCTTCCTCCAGTATGGGTGCTGGCACTGGAGTAATTTTCATATCACCCTACCAAGAGACTATATCCCTGTCATACAAGCTGGAATTTGAAACTACCAACAATGTGGCGGAATATGAAGCTCTTGTTCTGGGTATGAGGGCTGCAAAGGAATTAGGAATTGAAGAGGTGTCCGTGTTCAATGATGCAGAATTGATAATCCAACAGGTCAAGAATGTTTATCAGGCTAAGCATCCTCGGCTCAGGAGTTACAGGAATGAGGTATGGGACCTGATTGATAATTTTTTCTCAGCTTTCAACATTAATTTTGTCCCAAGGGAAGTAAATACCTCGGCCGATTCCTTAGCCGTTTCGGCTAGTCTGTTCAAGGCCTCTCTACCACCGAAGATCCATGGTGAGGTTGAAATAAGATACAGACCATCCATCCCAGACAATGTAAAGCACTGGGAGGTATTTGAGGACGACATTGAAATCAGAAATTTTCTTGAGACCATCGATGAGTTTTCGACACTGCACATTGATCAAGATCCCGACCTGGAGGTGAACTTCACCCTGAAGTGTTTGCAAATAAAATTTCCAATCACCAGATTATTCTGCTTCCTAGCAATCACATTCCAAGGGGACTAGTCCCTTTAGAAAGGCTATTTGACAAGAATGATGTGGCAGTAAAGGGTAGTGTTTCAAGTAAAGATGCTGACATAGCCGAATGCAACATCGACACACAGGAGGAGCCTAAGTTTGTCAAATTATCAAGCAGCTTGACCAATGAACAGAGGGCGGAATATGCTGGTTTATTAAAAGAATTCGCTGATGTGTTTTCATGGACCTACAAAGACCTCAAAACTTATGACACATCTGTCATTGAACACAAGATTCCACTGAAAGAAGAGGCTAAGCCATTCAGGCAGAAGATGAGACAGATAAACCCCATGTTATTACCTGTCATGGAGAAAGAAGTCAAGAAATTGTTAGATGACCAAATCATTGTCCCCTTGAGGTATTTCAAGTGGATAGCTAATTTGGTTCCAGTAAGGAAGAAAAGTGGAGAAATCAGACTCTGTGTTGATTTTAGGAACCTAAACAGAAGCTCAAGGAAAGACAATTATCCCTTGCCCAACATGGAACGCATATTCCAGAAGGTAATTGGTGCATCTAGGATATCCATGATTGATGGGTTTTCTGGTTATAATCAAATATCAGTCATGCCTAAGGACAGAGAAAAAACGACCTTCACCACTCCTTGGGGCACATTCATGTATGCCAAAATGCCTTTCGGGTTGATGAACGTAGGGGAAACATTTCAGTGAGCCATGGACATAGCCTTTATCGGGGAGAAAGATAAGTTTGTGGTGATCTACCTGGATGATATAATAGTCTTCTCCAGGTCCGACAGAGAACATTGCAGCCATCTGAGGAAAGTTTTTCTGAAATGTCGGAGGTTTGGCCTATCCTTAAATCCCAGAAAATCTTTGTTTTCTATGAAAGAAGGGAAGCTATTAGGCCACATAGTATCGGAAGGAGGAGTAAGGATCGACCCCAGGAAGGTTGAGGCAATTCAAACCCTGTCGCTTCCTAGATTCAAAAAGGAAGTTCAGGCCTTCTTAGGGAAGATTAATTTCTTGAGGAGATTTGTCTCAAATTTTGCTAAGTTGGTAAAAAATATCACAGCCATGCTCAGAAAGGGAAATGAAGTAAAATGGACTGATGAACCCAGGGAATCTTTCATCCAAATAAAAAGAGCATTGACTGAGGCACCTGTTCTGATCAGTTCTGACTATTCCTAGGAGTTCTTGATTTTCTCTTTTGCCTCTTTTGATACAATAGCAGCAGTTTTGTTACAGAGAAATGAGGAAGGATGAGAACAACCCATTGCCTTCTTCAGCAAGGCATTGAGAGATGCAAAAACTAGGTATGAAATCATGGAAAAACATGCTTATGCCTTAGTAAAGGCCCTCAAAGCCTTCAGGATCTATGTCCTACACTCAAAGGTGATAGCGTATGTTCCTTCAGCTTCTGTGAAGGACATCCTTGTACAGCCTGACATGGATGGGAAAAGAGGGAAGTGGATTGCCAAGATCCTAGAATTTGATCTGGAGATTAAGCCCACCAAATTGATAAAGGGACAAGGTTTAGCCAAGTTACTGGCTGAGTCCAACTGCAAATCCCCGGGGATCAGCCACATCAACACCTACTCAAAGATACAGCAAACTGAGTCATCCAATAAGAATTCTCAGGGTGCCTTATCACTAACAACATGCCCCTGGTACAAGGATATCTTGTACTTTCTGTAAGAATTAAGGCCTCCTGATGGAATAAAAAAAATCCAGGCAAGAGATTTAAAGCTCAAGGCGGTCAGGTATTGCCTCATTGACCAAGCCCTGTATTGGAAAGACCCCCTAGGGGTATTATTAAGATGTCTGGACCCACAAGAGGCCCAACAGGTTATGTTCGATTTCCACAGCGGCCTTTGCGGAGGTCATTATTTCTGGAAGACCACAACCCATAAGATCCTCCGAGCTGGGTACTACTGGCCCACTTTATTCCCTGATGTTTGCAGAGAAATCAGAGCTTGCATCAAATGCCAAAATTTCTCAGGGAAGCAACATCTCAAGTCTCTTCCATTAAATCCTGTAGTAGTCTCAACACCTTTTCAGCAATGGGGATTGGGCTTCATCGGAGAAATTCATCCTCCCTCAAGTGGCCAGCACAGATGGATCCTGACTGCAACAGACTATTTCACCAAGTGGATAGAAGCTATCCCCACCAGGAGCACTTCTCATAAAGTAATTATCGGCTTCCTGGAGGACATTTTTGCCCAGTTTGGTTGCCCTAGCAGGATTGTCACTGACAATGTTGCCTCCTTTAGGTCTGAGCCACTGGTCCAGTTCTATGAACAGTATGGGATTTCACTGATTCACTCTACTCCCTATTATCCTCAAGGAAATGGACTGGCAGAATCTTCCAATAAAAGTCTGATCAATCTCATTAAGAAGTTACTGGAAGATAATAAAAGGGCCTGGGATTCAAAGCTCAAATTTTCTTAATGGGATGGTCGGGTAACAACAAAGAAGTCCCTTGGCATCTCACCCTTCCAGCTCGTTTACGGAACAAAGGTCGTTTTCCCTACTCAACTCGCCTTGTTTGTGGCGAAATTCCTCCAGGACCTTGAAGGAGAGCCTGACAATATGGTCAGAAGGATTCATCAGATGGTGGAAGTACAACAGATCAGGGAGCAGGTCATGAACAGGGCCTACGATCATCAACAGAAGATCAAGCAGGCTTTCGACAGGAAGAGCAGGAAGAAATAATTCGAGCAGGGTGCTCTGGTGCTCAAATGGGATGCCCCCGGGTAGGAAAAAGGAAAACACAGTAAATTTGATGCCCTCTGGTTTGGGCCTTTCAATATCCTTGAAGTATTTTCAAAAAACACTTACAGGTTGCAGGATCTGGAAGGCAAAGAATTTTTTAGTGGCCCAGTAAATGGGCATTTCTTAAAAAAATGTTTTCTGTGAGCCGCAGTCGGCTCTTTTTGTTTTGGTTTGTAAATATTGTTTTTGTTTTCAGCCTAATAAATGACTCCATAGCCCAACAAGAAGGCACTGAATCTGCAAAAGAGTTCTTAGAGCATCACAGGGACGACTCTATCCCCCCATGGAGCCAAATGTTAGCGATATTTCTTGTAAGGGGGATAGAATGCAAAGGAATGGGTTAAAAACCCACTTGTCCTAATTTTGGAATGCTAATGCGCCCGTGGTAAGTGACAAGCAAGTCTGGGCGGCAGAGATTCGTGCGCCCAGATCAACGGTGCATATAGGATTCTAGACCCCCCTGCCTTTCTACCTTTAAACTGAGGGGGGGGTCCGGAATCGAGGGCGCATCTCTTCAACGATCCTGATCGGAGCGCCCAGATCAACAACGCTCAAGTCATTTCCGGACCCCCCTACCTTTCTACCTTTAATCCGAGGGGGGGGGGGTTCGGAATCGGGCGCACAACTTCCGAACGGCCGAGATCTAAGTGCCCAGATCAATGGCGCTCGCGAAATCCCATCCTTCTCAGTTGCTCTATGTTTAACTAACGTGGGCCCTTCCCCCGTTATGTCATCTTCTTGAGCTACCTCTCCCCTGTTGCCATGTGTCATCTGTCTATCTCCACTTTAGTCCAGGTGGTCCCTTCTCCATCTCATCATTCATTTACCACCTGCCATGTGTCCCTCTCCTTTCCATGATAGCCTCCACAAAAGAGTGCCCCTTATATCTCATCACCTGCCCCCTCCGCTTATCGTCTTCCACCATGTAGCTTCCCCTGTCACCTCCCTCACACCTCATCACTCCTTATTCCACCCTTGCGGATTTGGTGCCACCACCCCTCATTATGCGCTGATCCTTCGCACCTGCCTCCATGCATATTCATCAGGCCAATCAACCAACCTAGGTGTCAGCGCAAGGGGCCTTCCACATCACTAAAGTACCAAGTTGGCCAGGCCATTCTCAATCCCCACGAAGCAATTATTGAGGTAGTTGGTGGTGGTTAGACATCGCCTCCGCCATAATTGGAAAGTCCGGCGACGAGTTAAGAGCATGTCGATTCACCTACGGAGCTGTCAGAGGTTCGATTGCATCCGTCGTAGGTGCACGATCATTCATAGACTGCAGGTGCAGATTATCAGAGGCCATGCAGACGCAAAGCTTTTAATGTAGTGTCTTGATTTTGTTGTTGTTGTGGTTTTTGAGTATATGAATGCGTTTTCGCCATTTTTGTATCTATCAATGGTAGAGAAGAGCTCCCGGTTGTAAATATTTAATGAAGCACTGTTATCTCTGCTTATGTATGAACTCTTGAGACTTCTTGCCTTATGAATGTCAGATTCTTTCATGTCTTTGTTCAAACTGTGTTAGAGCTGCTCGGAATTGGAGAATCCAGTCGAGTTGCAACTGTTATAGGATGATGTAGAATTTGATCACTGTGATAGTTGCATTGTCTCTGATCAGTCTTTGTGATTTTCCTAATGCTGAACGACTTGGAATTGGAGAATCCAGTCAAGTCCCTTCTTCAGTATTTCAAAACCCTGAACCTGAGGATCTCACTTTCAGAGTTTTGCTTCTACAAATTATCGAAAGCCTGTCGCTCGAAGTAGTTTGTTCACTCTTCTTATCAAATCTTCCACCTATTCACCTTTTAATCAACCCACTGATTGAAGTTAGATCAAGACCTCCTTTGTTTCATACATGCCGGACCCAGTCTCTGAGTTAGAGTGACATTTCCCCGAATCTCTGTCCATTTGATCAGCCATAAAAAACCACTGTGACATAAAACTGATGGGCATCGGGCTCTGCTCCTACTAGCAATCTAGGAGTGACTTCTGTCACCAACAATTATGTTATTTTTGTTGATGACTTTTCTCGTAAATGTTGGATCTTCTTCATGCAGAAGAAGGATCAAACATTCTCAAAGTTATGTGAGTTTAAAGCATTGGTGTAGAAAGATTCGGGGAAGCAAGTGAAGGCTCAGAGGAGTGATAATGGTGGAGAATACATCTCTAACAAATTCAAAGAATTCTACAACAAATAAGGAATTCGAAGAGAAATCATAGTGCCTCATAACCCACTAAAAAATGGGGTCGTAGAGAGGAAGAAACGAACGATCGTGAGTGTAGCACAAGCGATGTTGCATGATCAGGGCCTACCAATGCATTTGTCGACTGAAGCATGCACCACTGTGGTTTATATGAAAAACCATTTTCCTTATAGAGTACTTGGCATGAGTACACCTGAAGAATATTTCACTGGTAAGAAACTTGATGTTTCTTGTTGTTCCTAAGTTTGTACTTTAAGGCTCTAAAGTACACCATCAAGGCATCCGAAAGTAAAGAGAGTGCTAAGGATAAAAAGGTGGGTTACATATGAAAAGAATGAAAAGATTATGGCTGATTCCTTAACTGTCTTTGTCTAGCTTCCTAGTTTTCCTGGATGCTAATGTCTCTTTCAATTACTTCCCATGAGCGTTCTAACTCAACCCGGTTATTTAATTTCTGTAGGATGGTGTTAAATAAATTCAAAGCAATGCTCGTTTGATCCAATAGTCGAAGCTCGATATTAGGTTGTCATGTAACTGGAATCATCACGAGGGAAAGAGATCGAAGGATAGATTCTGTGTTTTCTTTTAAGGGTTCACTATTTTTGTTTCAAAACATAAAAGAAAAACTCAAAAAAACCTTGAATTAATAGTATGACAAAACTAAAGGCCGTTTCCGGTATCTGAGCTAAATTTCGAAAAATGAATGTGCATGAAATGAAAAGAAAACATAGAGTTGCCTAAAAAGGTGAGGCATCAATTAAAGAGGAATCTCACTTTGTGACAGAAGAAGAAAAATAGTTAGGAAGAATTCTTAATGAAGCATATGATATTGAAATATAAAACACTGGCAGGTCTTGTATCTGCTGATAGTTGATATAGAGGAAATCTTGTAAAGGATTAAATTGCAAGAATAATTAATTACCACGGTAGAGGTTGTACTAAATTTTAGTTAAGCATTCATTAAAAAGATGTATGAAAAACATGAAACAACGGAGAAACACATAACTCAAACTTGACTAGATCTAGAATCTTCAATCTGTATTCGTATTAATTCAAAAATATCTTCAAATTTTTCTTTACAATATGCTCAGAAAAAAGCCTCTGATCAGTATCCTGAAAATTATATTTATACCAGATCCCTCAAGATTGTTGGTTGGTGATCTCCTAATTCTTAGGGGCAAACAGTTACAAGAATTGCAAGCCCTAACCATTTGCATGATTATCATTTATTTTGCTATCATCTCAATAATATAAATTTTCAAAATGATACTTCATTGTTTTACTAAAGTATCTCCTTCTTTTGACTTGATACATTCAATACATTTTTCAAGAAGATGTACGAAATTTCTAGGAGGCTCTGGAAGATCATTTGCTTCAAATAAATAGAATTTTCTTCGTGTTTCTGAAAGCTGATCTTCAATACCCTTACTAGTAAACTTAAATGATTGAAACTTTAAGTTGGGATTCACTAGCCACCTATCTATTAGAGTAACATCCATTTCCTTTAACTGTGGAATTTCCATTTGAAATTTGTTCAAACCCTCTTTGAAATTAAACTTGTGTCTTTCAATGTTTATCTGTCCTAATTGCCCAGTGCAATTGTCTCTTCCAATACCTAATGATTCCTTGTCCAATAAATCAAAGATTCTTTCACAATCATCTTTGATTTCTTTGACTATTTTCTTATATCCTGCTATGTTGTTTTCCCATAACTTGAGCATGATATCGCCTCTAATCTGCCTTGTGATAGAAATCTTTAGAATTTTCGATAATTCTTCATTTTCAGAACATACAACTACCTTTTGGAAAGTGGCCCTTGCTTCTTTAGCTTCTTTTTATTTAAAAATAACATTATCAAAAGCATTGCTTGTTTCCTGAAAATAATTCTGAATAATCTCTACTTGGGAGAGTACTTTCTATTGCTCAGCTTCTACCTTTGCATGTATTTCCAATGATTGGTCCTGAAAAAATTCCAAGTCTATAACCTGGAATTTTATTGAATAAAATTTATCTTTTAGTTGTCTTACCAATTCTTCTTGCCAAATAACTTGTATTTGGCTAGTCTGCATCTTTTCGTCCATCTCGTCTAGACTTGAATTAACCGATTGAATTTCTTAATTGTCAGCAACTTTGGCCTGCTCTAGGCCTTTATTTATTTCTTCTTTGATACTTTTCTTGGTATCTTTTAGTTGATCTTGTAATTGGGTTATCCTGCGGTTACTCTGTTCCAACCTTGCTCTCATATTGCTAACAATGAATAGATTTGTTGTTGCTAGCGCTCCCATGGAGCCCGCCACCTCTGTAGCGAAATATACCTCTTCCAAGTTTTTCCCATCCACTAGCACCTTGTGTTTCTTTACCATACCACCTTCTCTCATATACATCTCCTGTTTTAATACAACCTTCCTCTTTTTACTGAAGAAGTAATCAGAGGGAGGAATTTCATCTTTGGATATAGGGTCAAGGTCGCTAGCATATATGACTCCTACCTGAGGGAAACCAAAAGTAGATTGTAAAGGGGTCACAGAAGTGATGGGGTTTCCCAACTCTGTGGATTTTGTTTCCCCTGTTGTCTTGGGAGTATCAATATGAAGAGTAGATGACGCAGGGGAGGGGGGGAGATTGACTGGACTTAGGAGGTGTCTCAGACCCTTTTTCTGTTTCTGCTCCTGGATTCTTTCTCTGTGGGACTTCTTTGTTTTGTGAAGACCCTTCGACCTCCTGTGGGTTTTCCTCGGTGTCTGCTTTGTTCTGTACTTTTTGTCCGAAGCCCAGGGGAATTTTTTCTTGTTCTGAAGGGGATGTTGTTTCTTCGCCCTGCAATACTTTGGGCAAACCGCTTCGTCTGTGTCTCTAGAAGGTCAAAAGACTAGTTTGCAAATTAGATGATAGCGCATGTATCCTATCTAACACTTCCTCATAGGTTTTGACCCCTTTGAAAATGTCATCGTGAGGGGATTCCTCATGTTCAAATGCTTTCATGCCACAATGGGACATGTGGCTTCCCACTATTTGATAAGGTTCATGTTTCCTGTGTTCGCGATTCACCAACTTGACCTCTTCAAGAGCCACAACTTCAACTTTGGAGTGACCCAGATTTAGCAGCGAAGGCATTCCAATCTGTACAGGAAAGACTCACCAAAATTTCTTTTGAGCTATCTTCAGCTCTATCCCAATACCGCCTGTTATTATCTAATAAGCTACCTCCCTACATACCAGTCTGTCAGGGAGGAATTTCAAAGGTGCACGAGGAGGGATAAAACATCAGAAAACCCTGATATAGGAGAAATTCTCCTTAATAAACCAATTGACAACCTCCTTGAGGTTTCCTATGATTGACTCTGATATACGGGGGGGGGTGCACAACCATACATCATATAATGCATCGGTATCACCATAACCTCGCGGTTTGATACTCCATAACCTCCTTAGCTAGGTTGTCTGATAGGATTTTGTTCCAATTGAAGCTATAGCCTTCGACTGCTTCATGTAAAAGGGGCACCCATTCTGCAGGAAAATGGGTAGGAATTTTCTTTCTGAAAAGTCTACATAACATCATAGCCACATAAACCATGTATTCATTCAAAGAGGCTGTGGCATAAATTTTATGGGTATCGACCCTGAATTTTGGTGGGTGTCTCCACCAGTCTTTGATTATGATGGGGTATGTTTGGTCTACCTCTGTGCATTCTCTCCTTTGAAATTCACTTACGAATTATTTGTTATAAATATGTTTATAATTGGGAGACAATTTGTACATTACTTGTATATGCTCCAGTCCGAAAGAGCCGACGACGACCCCTTGACTATCCAAAATGCTTCTTGTCTGCATGTCTGTCCTCTCTAAAGCCCAACTGATCATATCGTTGTATGTCATGATTCGTGGGCGAGTAGCCACTTTGTGAAGTTCAGACTCTACTATGTCTCGTAGTTTGTTTTCATAATCGTCGAGAAAATTCTTGATTTTGTAGTCCAGGGTTTTGAAAATTTGCCTCTAGGATTTGATGGAATCAATGGCATGCGGTGTAGTATCAGACACGACATCTCCTTCTGGGTTGGAGCTTTTAGCTGCTTCTTTACTTTTCTTAGGTTCCTTTCTAGGTGCCATAATGTTCGTGTTTAGGATGAATTCATGTCACAAAGAAAAATGTGTAATCTTGCTAAATGCAATTCACTTCTGAATTCAAATGATAAAAATGAAATTCAAAAAAAATAAACCAATCTTCTATTAACCTTTAACTCTTCTTACGACGGACGTACTGAAACAATTGGTAAAACTTTAAAGTATTAATGGGGAAGATATGCCCAAAGATATGCAATTAAGTAAAAAATATCTCTATTTGTCCGTTGCAAATATTACCGTATATCGATGATTTCAAACTGGAGCTTTAAAAGGACTGCTTTCACTAAATCCCAAAATGTGAAAAGTCGTTTTAATCCTTATTAATCCCATTTTAAATTATCTTAAAATCATTTTAAACTTTATTAAAAAAAAAATCGCGATTTCGCATTTCAGGGATCCTGTACCCATGAGGTATGTCATAAGCAAACCCCGAATCACGAAATAACGATGGGATTAGTTTAGATGCTGACTACTTATATTAACGCTTTAATCAATTAAGATTAGTAATTAACTTCTTCCTTTCGGAAAATCAGGGACTGGGAGTTCAAGGGCTAGTGCTTTGACAACAATTTGATACAAAGAAACCCGAAATGTGAAAGATTAAGTTGTTGATCGTGTTTAAGAGTTTAATTAATCACGATTTGGTGATACTTTGTGAAACGTGCATCGAGACTTATAGCACCTACTTTTTCCTTTTTTATTATTACTTTAAAATAAAGCCTTTTCAGGATTTCGGCACTGGGAGTCTAGAGTGGTTAGTTAGGAAAACATGCTTTGTGAAAGGCCGAATCTCGAAACCCGAAAAGTCGAAAGATTTTTGACTCTTTTTAAGATTAAGGGTGGCTCCATGACTAGGAAAAAGTGACGCTTCAAGTTTAAAAGGTAAAATATTAAACTTCGTGTCAACATTAGGCTCCATCTAGGGATCTTGTTTCCTTGTGGGACAAGAATAACATGTAGACCAAGTACCTTCATTGGGTAAATGGAGTCAATAATTCAACTTTGTGAAATAGACCAGGAGGGAAAATGAGACGAGACTTTAGGATCTCTGCATTTGATTTTGAAAATTCTTCAAAATAAAACATTTGATTTTCTCGAGTTAGGTTCTCAATAGATTTCCTTTTCTGAAACTGATCTTAGATATGTATAAGATAATCAAAACCAAATTAACCATTCTACCAGGTTTCATCTGATTCCGTTTGCATCAAGGTAAAGTAAATTTAAAGGTGTCAAATTAGGGGATCCCAAAAACCTATAATGTGAATCTAGCTGAAAGAAGATAAGTTACCAGAGCATCTTTTAATTCATGTATAACAAACTTATCAGATGTAAATATATTTCTTCACTGCCAACGCGTTTGTTCAGTACCTCGGTGAAGTTATCCGACTTCCCATATTGAATTTCCTTTCACCACTTCATTTTTTTTAAAAGCATTTAAATGCTGAGATGAGGGAAATCATTATAATGAATTTCCTTTCTTCATCTCTTTGGACTAGATGGGGGAAATCAATATAATGAATTTACTTTCACCATATGTCTGTGTATATTTTCTTTCAATAGGAAGTGGGGGCAATCAATAAGTATGTAATATACTCGGTAAGGTATCTGCTTGAAATTTTTAAGAATGGAGGCCTGTCAACTCACTTAAATGGCTCTAGACTAATCTTCTCTCTTGCTTTCAAACATCACTGGCTTCAGGGAAATTCTTGACATCTTTTAAGGGATTTCCTTGAGCAAAATGAATCGGTTTATTCCTGTTAGGAGAGCTAATAAGGTTAGGATTAACCTAGACATACTTCTGGTTCAGCTAGAGTTAAAGAACTATAAACTCAACCTATTCTCATTTTTGAAGGTTTGATTGAGAATTTTTAGAACCAAAGTGAAACCTTTCTTTTCTCAAAGAACTCGTGATAAACATTCAGGGTCAAGTGAGAAGCGGGCTTCACTTTTATTAAAGGGAAAGTAAAGGGCTTACGAAGCACTTCTGCACACATGACTGTTCTTAAAGATTTTCTTAGTTTTTTTTTTTGTTTTTTTTTTAGCATCAACATCAATTGAACTAATGATTTATTTATTCATATCTCTTAGGATAATTTATCTTGAATTTTCAGAGCAGAATCTCATACCTTGGTAACTCCTAGTTTGCCGCCAAAAGGTAGTTAATTTCTTACCTTTTTCATCGGAAGACAATTAATATACTTATCTGTGTTTGTCGCCTTTTTAGCATCTATAGTCTCTTGGTTGGTCAACAACTTTTCTGCAGAATAAATCAGCATGTTGATTGTCAAGAAATCTCATGAATATATATATATATATATATATATTTAAAAAAAAAAAATACCGAAGGAAATGAAACTATACAATAAGTATGAAAACAAACCGGTATGTACAATGAGAGTTCATAGACACATTATTGCATGTAGTGTTTGAAGTGCCGCCAATTTACAGGGGCGTTGAGAATGCTTCCATCGAGATTTTCTAATAAAAAAACATTCTTTCCCTGAGAAGACGAAATCTTATATGGGTCGGACCAGATTAGATCAAACTTGCCATGTTTACCAGTTTCTTCTCTCCTGGTTTCCCATTTTAGGACCAGATCACCAGGGAAAAATCTCTATCTTTAGCTTTTCGATCGAATAAGGCCATCATGTTATCTTGATATCTCTGTAACCTTTCATTCACTTTGGCCCAATTTTGCTGAACTTCAACCAAATGGTTTAACCTCCTAGTAACGTTGTTGGGTTCTTCATTTGAATCTTGCAAGAGTTTCATCATGGGTAGAGCAAGATTTATTGGTAAAACGACGCGGGTGCCATATACCATATGAAAAGGGGAAATCCCAATTGACCTTTTGGTACTTATCCTATTATCCCACATATCATATTTTAAATGGATATGCCATGCTTTTTTGTTTTCAGTCAAAACCTTTTTTATCACAGTAATCAGACTCTTATTAGACGATTCAACTAGACCATTACCCTGCGGATAGTAAGCTATTGAGTGTCCTAATATGATGTTTTATTTTTGACAGAAGCTTACCATGGCCATTGACTTAAATGCTTCGGCATTATCAATGACTATATTTCAAGGATAGCCAAACCTGGATAAAATATTTTCGTCTAGGAAATTGATTACTACTGAGTCGGTTGCATTTCTTGTGGGAATGGCTTCCACCCATTTAATGAAATAGTTTGTGGTAGTTAGAATCCACTTGTGTTGTGCACTGGAATGTGGGTGAAATCAAGACCCCATTGTTGAGATGGAGCTTCAGTTTTAACTGGAACTAAAGGTAAAGCTGGGACTTTCTGTTTGTCTGTAAACAACTGACAAGGAGTACAAGTTTGGAATTTAGTGTTCACATCGGTGAATAATCTGGGTCAGTAATACCCGACTCTTAAGATTTTGTAAGCCGTTGCATGCCAAGCATGGTGCTCGCCGCACACTCCCTCCTGGAATTCATTTATAATTGTATCTGTTTCGATTTTGACTAAGCAACTCAGTAGGAAACCCAAGGGGTACTTCCAATACAATTTACCATCTATGATGCAATATTTTACAGCGTAACTTCAGTGTCCTGTTTTTATATGGGGTTAACTCACTAGGACATCGAAGGGTCAATAGGTAAGAAACGATACCGCGGTACCAGATTGAAGTAGAGAACTTGTCTTGAATCTTAGTTGTGGGTGCAGTGACATCCATTTCATCTATTTCTAGAAATCCCTCATTTTCTTGTAGCTGATTTATTCCAAGTACTTTCAAATTTGATTCAGCTAGAAATTTGGCCAAACCCTGACCTTTGATAATTTTAGTCGGTTTGACTTCCAGGTCAAACTCCTGGATTTTAGTCAGCCACCTGCCTATTCTTCCGTCGTTGTCTAGATACACCAATATATCTTTAACAGAACTTCACGACACATAGGCAATGATCTTTGAGTCCAATACGTAGGTTCTGAAATCCTTGAGAGCTTTTACCATTACATAATCTTGTTTTTCCAAAATTTCATATTTTAGCTCAGCTTCCTAGAGACTTCTGCTAAAAAATGCAATAGGACGCTCAAAACCTTCATCATTTTTCTCTAACAATACAAATGCGATTGTATGTTCAGAGGCAAAAGAGAAAATCAAAAACTCTTTTGTGTAATCTGGGCTTGCCATGATTGGAGCTTCGCTTATTACTTTCTTGATTCGTTGAAATGATGCTTTGGCTTCGTTTGTCCATTTCACCTCGTTGTTCTTTTTAAGCATATCTATAATTAATTTAACAATTTTGGAAAAGTTAGGGATGAATCTTCTCAAGAATTTTATTTTTCCTAAAAAAGTATGAATTTCTTTTACATTTCTAGGAATATTTATGGTATCTATTGCCTCGACCGTTTTGGGATCGATTTTGATTCGATCTCTTGACACGATATGACCCAAGAGTTTACCTTCTTGCATTGCGAAATGGGATTTCTTGGGATTAAGTGACAAACCGAATTTGCGTCATTTCTCAAAAGTTTGTTTGAGGTGCGCTAGATGTTTTGCATCAGATTTAGAGAAAATAGTCAGGTCATCTAGATAGATAACAATGAACTTATCTCTTTTTCCCACGAAAGCGATATCCATGGCTCATTGGAAAGTTTCCCTTGCATTCATTAAACCAAAAGGCATTTTGTCATACATAAAAGTACCCCAAGGGGTAGTGAACGCAGTTTTTCTTTGTCATCTTGATGTACAACAATCTGATTGTAACCTGAAAAACCATCAATCATGGACATTCTGTTAGCTCCAACTACTTTTTCTAAAACATGATCCATCTTAGGTAATGGATAATTGTCTTTAAGCGAGGATTGATTCAGGTTTCTAAAATCTACACATAGTCCGATCTCACTGTTTTTCTTTCTCACTGGGACTAAATTGGCTACCCACTCAAAGTATCTAAGTGGGACAATGATTTTAGCGTTCAAGAGTTTTTTGACTTCTTTTTCTATTACGGGTAGTAGGATGGGGTTAATCTGGCTGAGTTTTTTCTTAAAAGGTTTGATGCCTGGCTTCAAAGGAATTTTATGTTCCATAATGGCAGTTTCATAAGTTCTCAATTCGTCATAAGACCAAGCAAAAACATCCTTATATTGTCTAAGTAACTCCACATACTTTCTTTTGATTTCAGGAGACAGATATTTGGATAATTTCACGAACCTCGGAACTTCTTTGGTACCAACATCGTAATCCTTGACCTCCTCTGGCTGAGGCTCTAAGGTAGTCTTCAAAGGGATGTCATCATGACTAAATATCATTTCTAAGGGGATAAGAACCTTAGGTATCTGATTAATTTTTAAAACAAGCATCCAATGGTTAGTGATTTTATCTTGGAACTTTTGGGGGTCTTCGCCTTCCTGCATGATCCAAATAAGGTCATTCTAGTTTTCTTGGTCAGCTTGCATTTTAGCGAAGTCATCTACTCTCTCTAAAAATTTCTGGAGTTGTTCATCATCCTCGAAAACTTGCCAATGTTGTATGTTATTCGGTATGGAAGGCCTATGTCTCATTAGTATATGGTATTTTAATTTGAAAGCAGTGGGAGGTGTGAACGTTGAAGCTGCTTTGGCTAAAGCATCAGCCTATTGATTTTCTGCTCTTGGAATATAATGAACATTAACAGAGGAGAAAATTTTTTCGATCAAATCCCAAACACAATTCCGATAATATCTTAGCCTAGGATGTTTGTCCTGGTATTGACGATTTACCTATTTCACGATTAGCTCTGCATCTCCAAAGACTTCCAAGTTTTTAATTTTCATTCTCTTGGCATCTTCCAATCCTAGTACTAGGGCTTCATACTCACATACATTGGTAGTATGGTCGGTATTCCACTGTAATCTATAAGAGAAAGGGATAACGAATTTGTCATCAGGGGCCACAAAAAACACCCCAGCTTCGACCCCAAAATAAGACGAGGCACCATCAAAAAGCATCTTCCAAACACCAGTGCTATATACATCTTGTTTTACTTTCTCTTTTTCTTTTTTATTTTCTGTACAACTTTCTTCTATACATATATTGATATCATCATCAATAGATAAAATAAAATTGCCTAAATCTTGGTCAGTGATATAAATAGGGTAGTTGTTTTGGTTATGTGGATCACTTACCATGAATGCTAACTTGGATTCTTTGTACAACCGCGTGAACTTTCCTCCAAAGACTGGGATCGTGGAATATGTCATGTCGGGTTGGAGGGATCCACCAAGTTTAGTTCCCCAAGATCTGGATAAGAGCATACCATACTTCAGGGGTATATCAACGACGACCACATCCATTAAAACGCCTTTTGCGAGTATCTGTGCAAGATTTACTACTAAATCTTTCATCATGCCTATACACTTAACCTTTCTTGAATCAAAAGAATATAAATCTCCATAAGGTCTAGTAATTTCAAGACTGAGTCTCTCCATAATGGCTTTAGGCATTACATTGTGAGAGGCTCCAGAATCTAACATGAAATTATGGAGTAAGTGATCATGCACAGTCAGAGAGATATAGAAAGGGGCGACGATGTCTATGGCACCGTCGAAATGTGGGCCGAAAATTATGTTAGGTTTGTCATCTTCTAAATTTATAATATGAGCCTGACTTTCGTTTTCTGAAAAATTGATTAATTTGGCAATTTGTTTCCTGTAAATTGGATTTTTTTCTAGTTTGACAAGAGGTATAGGGATTTTGATTTTATTTATTTCATTTTCTAGATTAAAACTTCCTATTGTTTTGTCGATATCTATGGTTTGGGTTTCTAACCCCTTCTTTTCAGTTTTATTTTGTTGTGAGATTTTAGTTTCAATTATAGGGACTTCCGTTTTCTGCGCATTCGCCTCTGATATTTCTGCTGACTTTGCCCTGGTGAGCTGTGTGTCAGATGTCTTAGTTATTATAGTCAATTTTCAGTGCCTTTTCAGACTGACTCGTCCGTTTCTCCTCTCGACAGAATATTTTTCACTGGGGGAGTTGCGAGGCTCTTGTTTCTAGGACTTAGATTGTACTTTTGATGGAGTTCGGCCATTATATTGTCTACAATTTCCTGATAGGTTGAATTTTCAATAATACCGCCATTTTTGTTTTTTGCAGATCTATCCTTTGTAGTTGCAGATTTTTTATAATCTTTCTTTGTTAAAAAAGGTCGTAGGTAGTCGTCACCAAGATTATTGATGTCTTCTTCTAGTTCCTCAAAATTGTCCACCTCTTCTCCTCCGATAAAGTTTTCTCTTTTAAAGGGGTTTTGGATTTATTGATCCTCATTCTTAATCTGTCTTGGTGGATTTTGAGGATTAGGATTCCTTCTGAAATCCTTTCTAGGAAAATGCTCATTTTTCGCTTGATCTAGTTCCATCCTTGAGATCTTATTTGAGAGTTATTTGATTATTCTTGCCATGTCGTCTATTTTGTCTTCCGAAGATCTTCTTGATCCGGACTGTCCCCCTTGATCTCTATATCTTCTGGTCTCTTTGTTTCTAGTTTCAACTTTGGTTTTCAACTTTCCTGATGCCATCATGTTCGAATCAATCTCTAAGGCATTATCTTGCATCTTGGTGAGGTCTACCAATCTTCTCTCCCTCAATAATAGGGTGAAATCAGGGTCGAAATCCCCAACGAAGGTTACTTTCGCTACAGGTTGGGAGGGTTTGACCTCAGCTGGGATCTTATTATACAATTTATTGAACCTATGAGTGAACTCAAGGACTGATTCAAAGTGTTTATTTCTTAGAGCCCCAAATTCAGTTAGATAATAGAGATGGTCTTTCATTTCCCCCCACTATCTAATAAAAGCATTTTCAAGTTCTTCATAAGAGGGTATAGATCCTGCTACTAGGCCTCGGAACCAAGTTCTCACATGTCCTTCAAAAGTTTGAACCAGGAGTCTCGAATAGACATCTTCATGTTCGATTCCAAGGATATTGCAAAATTGGTCGAAGAAATTGATGTGTTCGGCTGCAGTCAAATCATCCTCTCCTGTGAATTTCGGAAGATTCTTCATGTAGTTTTCAGGTAAGTCATGTAGGGGGACTGGGAGGACCAAAGGGGAATATCTAGCATCCACCTTTGCGAAGATTCTAGGGAGTGGTATTTGGTTGCCTTCTCCTCCAACCCCACCTCTAACAGCACCTCCCCCAACTGCATCCATTGATGATTTAAAGGTTGTTGTTTGGAAAATATGAGGAAGTGTTTCAGGAAAATGGTTATCGAGAAACAGGAAACTTGAGGAAGGGGAACTAGGGAAAAATGGACCAGTTTCTTCGGACCTACAAGGTGAAGATAAAGAAGAATCAACATGATTTGTGTTGAGAAGAATAGGAGAATGAACTTCGCGAAATGAAAAAGTGTCAATCGAAGCGGGATGCGGTGCAGATATTTTACCTCTGTTGGTGAAATAAATGGTTGGGAAAATCTCAGTTTTAAAATCGGGCGAGACCAAACAAGGCTCAAAAGCTGTAATCTTATTGGTAGGTAATTCCCTATAATACGGTGGGGTATTCGATCGTTCGAGAAGATCTATAGTGTTTGACTCTGTAATTTTAGGTTGATAAGACTTATTTGTCGATGATACAGTCTGTTTAAGATATCTTCTTGATTTTAAAATTTTTTCTGGATCTGGAACAGGCAAAGTTTGTTTGTCATTTGGGTTTCTTCTGTTATTCTTTCAGTTAAAAACTAGTTTATTTATCGTGGAGTCGCCAAGTGAAAGGTAAGAGTAGCCTTATAAGGTTTTCGATCTTCATTCACTACCAAAGATAAAAAAATGTCAATGTCGTTCTTCCTAGGGAAAAGATTCGTTTCTTCGTCCCCGACAACGATGCAAACTGATGTTCTTGAGTTTGTACTTTAAGGATCTAAAGTACACCATCAAGGCATTCTAAAAGAAAGAGAGTACTAAGGATAAAAAGGTGGGTTACATCCAAAAAGAATGAAGGGATTATTTCTAATTCCTTAACTGTCTCTGTCTAGCTTCCCAATTTTCCTGGATGCTAATGTCTCTTTCAATTACTGTCCATGAACATTCTAACTCAACCCGGTTATTTGTTGTCTATAGGATGGTGTTAAATAAATTCAAAGAAATGCTCGTTTGATCCAATAGTCTAGGTTCAATATTAGGTTGTCGTGTAACTGGGACAGTCATGAGGGAAAGAGATTGAAAGGATAGATTCTATGTTTTGTTTTAAGGGTTCGTTATTTCAGTTTCAAAACATAAAAGAAAAACTCCAAAAAACCTTGAATTAATAGTATGACGAAACTAAAGGTCGTTTCTGGTATCTGAGCTAAATTTTGAAAAATGAATGTGCATGAAATGAAAAGAAAACATAGAGCTGTCGAAAAAGGTGAGGCATCAATTAAAGAGGAATCTCACTTTGTGACAGAAGAAGAAAAATAGTTAGGAAGAATTCTTAATGAAGCATATGATATTGAAATCTGAAACATTGGCAGGTCTTGTATCTGTTGATAG
>ML833884.1:50772-73583 GCA_009831015.1 Picea engelmannii
CCTAGGTTGCGTATTTCTCATGGGCACATCCACTATGTGTGATTGCATGAGTGCACTTCACTCAAATCACAACTGATAGCCAAACTATCCCTTTCACCTGTTATCTCAACTGGGTCTCCACTGGATCTAACATGCATGTAGTTAATAGTGGTAAATCTTAAGTTGCATGTGAGATCACTGATTGTGAATTAATTAATAATTAATTCACTGAACTCTCACTAGTGTAAGTTCAGTTACAACTAGAACAACTGATCTTAACTCACTTAACTTAGTTAAACTACTTCACAACTCACATAGCTACACTTATAACTCTATTACAACTTCAAGTCACTTAGTTACAACTAATTCGACTTCCATGTCCCACTAGTCAACCTTTGAACTCGAATTTCCTATAGCTAACTGATTTGCCATTTCAGATAACTATTTTCAAGTAATTATGAGATAATAGATTAATATTTATTGTCCAATTTATTTAAGGGAAAAATAAATTAGACACACATTTCTTGTTGACTTCTCAACACTCCCTCTCAAAAAGAAAGGGATCATCCTTCACCCCAATCCTGTCTCGATGGTATTTGAATTTTCTCCTGGTGAGCACCTTCGTCAGAATGTCTGCATCCTGATCTTCCATAGGAATGTACTGAAGCAACATGATCTTCCGTTGCACACAATCTCTGAGATGATGATACCAGATATCTATATGCTTAGATCTATCATGAAAAAAAAGATTAATCAAGAATTTAATGAAACTCTGATTATCACATTGAATCACTGTTAGTTCTAAATGAGAACCAAACAAACCAACCAAGATCTTTCTCATCCAGATAGCCTCACATGCAGCTTAAATCACTACCATTTATTCTGCTTCCACTGAACTGAGTGCCACAGATCTCTATTTCCTGCTGTACCAAGAAACAACTGTAGATCTGATACTAAATATCCCCCCTGATGTGCTCTTTTTGTCCATTGGGTTTCCCGCCCAATCTACATCCATGAAGCCATGCAACTTCACCTCATCCGTCTATATGTACCATAAGCCATACTCAGATGTGCCCCTCGGGTATCTCAGGAAATGCTTACCCACATTCCAAAAGAGATTGGTAGGCTTAACCATCGCTTGACTCAGCTAGTTAACCGCATAGCAAATGTCTGGTCTCCTATTCACTAGATACATTAGCGAACCCACTAACGGTCAATAGACAGTAGCATCCAGTACCTCTCTAGAAGTAGCATCCTCTTTCTTCTAGTTTCCTGGAAGTGTATCCATGGGTTTGTAGCCCTCCAGGTGAAACTTACCCAATATCTCCCTTGCATACTTTCCTTGAGACACAAAAAGTTCACCATCTTGCTGCCATATTTCCAATTCAAGGAAATAATGAAGAAGGCCCATATCCTTCACCCCGAACTCCTTTGCAAGGTCCTCCTTGCATGAGTGTATCAGTTGCTCATGATTATTCAGTATTAAATCATCAACATAAAGACCAATGATTAAAATCTTACCCTCCACCACAATTTGGTATAGGTGATCCGGATTATTTTCGGCACAAAATGAGATCGGAGATATAATAAAGAAACGCACAGAGATATCGCAAATATTCAATAATATAATAGAAATATATCAGAAATGAAACCATAAACACAGAGATACAATAATACACGATTTCTATTAATGAAAGAAATGTATAGAGACTGTAAAAATATAGAGTGAAAGACTTGCTAGAATGGTGGCAGCTTATCTCTGAGAAGAGATGTGATGGCTACTCGCATTAGCAAGAAGACGGTTACAATGAGGCTCTGAAGGCCTTTTTATAATAAGCAGGAATTCCAAAAACCCTAGACATCCAAAAACCTAACCCTGGGAGATGAAGCGCCAAAAGTCATGTGGGCCTCGTTTGGGTAAGTGAGTACATCAACTTCCCGGGGTTGTAACGTTTGCATACGATCTCCATTTTAGGCGTGTGATAGCTCGTTGGAAAGGTATCATCAAGGAGATTCATTTTGGGGGATAAATAATTCCTCCAGATTTCCTTTAGAACCTTGATCTCGAAAAACCTTCATTTGGGCCCTCAAAATGGTCACGGAAGTTAGAACCTGCTAAAAATAGTAAATTGCCAAAATTGCCATAAAATTGTTTTGAGCCATTTGGAAAAGGTGGGTGGTCACCAATATCCACCTGGATCAATCCTCCCTCCTTAGGAAGCAATGGTCTCCATTGCGTTGAGTTCCTGGGGGAGAGGGAAAAATGTTTGTTGAATCTGCATCTTGGTGAGTTGCTTGTATTGTTGGAGACGTTGCGCTGCTCAGTTTGTGGAAATCTGTCACGAACCTGTTGAGGTTGAGGTTGTTCAAAAAGTAGAGATACATGAGAGGATGACATGCAGAAGGAATATTTTCACTTTGTTGCAGCCTTGTCGACCTGCTTCTATTGGATAGAAGGTTCTTGGGGCAAGGCTGTAATGGTTGCAGTGTCCTTTTGTTATCCTTTTGAACAGATTGTGAAGAAGCTAAATTTTGCAGTATGAGATACTACCTTGTGGAACTTTTTAGATGGAACAGTAGTCAGAACTACCTCTAGTATTCTGTAGAGATGACCCCCCAAAGTAACAATGACACTACGGGGTCAAGACTCATAAACAACGTGGGGTCTCCACATATATGGTTGGCCCAAGAGAACATCACAGACATCCAGTGGGGAAACATCACATAATACCTCATCCTTGAAGGGTTGGATGACGTATGCCAATCGGCACTATTGGCTGACATGGAGATCTTGTCCTTACCGAAGCCACTTGATGTTGTATGGTTGTGGGTGTGGTGTTGTTGAAAATCCCAACTGCTTGACGACCTCTGCTGAGATGAGGTTTTTCTAGCTTCCGCTATCAATAATAAAATGCAGCGGGGTCCCCTTCACCCACATCTGTGAATGAAAAATGCGCTCCCCCTCTTCAGGATCTGTTGGTTCTTCTGGTTGAATTGTTGCAGTCACGACGATAGCAGTGGGATCTGCATCAATGATCTGTCCTTTACCAGTATTTTTAGAATCAGATTCAAAATCAGGGTTCGGCTCCTTATCTTTGATCTCGGCCACCAATGACCTTTTTGAGCAACATTCATCGGTGTTGTGCCAGGGGATTTTGTGGAAATCACACCATTTTTTGGTATCCTTCTTTGTCTTCCTGTGCCCCTTTTTTTCCTGTGTCTTGGACTGGTTTTCAGGAGACTGTTTGTTAGGGCCGTCTTTGTCATGCTTTGGTTGTTGCGGATTTGCAGACTCGAATTCCCGTTTGTTCTAGTGCTTAAATTTCTGCACAATTTTAACAACATATCGATAAGCGGCACCGAGTGATGAGATGTCCAGAAAATCCATTTCAGTCTGGATGTATCTGTGTAGAGCCCCACGGTATTTCATAACCAAATGTTGTTCGGAGTCTTTGATACCCAGCTTGGTGCGCAAGGTATGGAAGGTATTGGTGAACTCCGGAACTGATTGGTCCCTCTTTTGCCACAGTGTGGTCCATCTCATGTACTGGTCCTCATAATTTCCAACAGGGTAATACTGCTCTTTTACCGCATCCACAAAAAAATCTCAAGTGGGATCGGCCCCATATATTCCAGAATCCTCTGTGGAACTTTGCTCCCAGTAAGTTTCCCACCAATGTTTGACATGAGGGATATCTTTAAAGAGTGCAAAGGTGATCTTTTCTTTGTTGGAAAAATTGTGAACAGAGAAATAACCTTCTAGCAGAGTTAACCATTTTTCTAGGGCTTCTGCATCTATCTGTCCTTCAAATACAGGAATATCAAAATTAACTTGTACCTTTAAAGGCGAGGTGCCTCCAAAGTGGCCACTTGATGAAGATGCACCTGATGCTATCAACAGGCGTTGAAGGATGTGGGAAAAAATCTCCATCATTTCATCCCTCTGTCGCGTGAGAGCTTGCTCAAGAAACAGATTGATAGGATCGTCTGCTCCGCCATTTTTCTTTTCTTCCACCATTGAGGGTTTCTTGGGTGTGTGAGATCGATTGTCTTCAAGAGAGACAAGATCGAGACCCAACTTGCTATACTCAAACCTTGTCGGGGACATGCACTGAAAAAACGATCAAGAGCAGCCTGCTCTGATACCACTAATCCGGATTATTTTCGGCACGAAATGAGATTGGAGATATAATAAAGAAATGCACAAAGATATCGAAGATATTCAATAATATAATAGAAATATATCAGAGATGAAACCATAAACACAGAGATACAATAATACACGATTCTATTAATGAAAGAAATGTACATAGACTGTAAAAATACAGAGTGAAAGACTCGCTAGAATGGTGGAAGCTTATCTCTAAGAAGAGATGTGATGGCTACTCGCATTTGCAAGAATATGGTTACAATGAGGCTCTAAAGGAATTTTTACAATAAGAAGGAATTCCAAAAACCTAACCCTGGGAGATGAAGCACCAAAAGTCATGTGGGCCCCGTTTGGGTAAGTGAGTACATCAACTTCCCGGGGTCGTAACTTTTGCATACAATCTCCATTTTAGGTGTGTGATAGCTCGTTGGAAAGGTATCATAGAGGAGATTCATTTTGGGGGCTCAATCATGCCTTGGAATATAACTGAGAACCTCGATCTCAAAAAACCTTCATTTGGGCCCTCAAAATGGCCCTAGAAGTTAAAACCTGCTAAAAATAGTAAATTGCCAAAATTGCAAGAAAATTGTTTTGAGCCATTTGGAAAAGGTGGGTGGCCACCGATATCCACCTGGATCAATAGGTTTTCATCTGATTTAGTTTTGGTGAAGCCCAGTCCGGTGAAATAGTTGTCTATCTGAGTGTACCAAGCACGGGGTGCTTGCTTCAGCCCATACAACGCTCTCTTGAGTCTGCACACATGCAACTCCCTTTCAAAGGTCTCAAAACCTTCTGGATGCTCAATGTACACTTCTTCCTCAATGATCCCATTGAGAAATGCAGTTCTTACATCCATCTGATGAATGTAGCAGCCGATATTCATTAAGAGTGCAAAGATGGATCTTATGGAAGATTACCTTGCGACAGGTGAAAAGGTCTCATCATAATCTATCCCCTTGATCTGTGAGAAGCCACGGGCCACAAACCTGGCCTTGTATTTATCCACACTCCCATTAGCAGGTTATTTACCTTGTAGATCCATCTCGAACCTACCACTGATTTGTCGATTGGTCTTGGGACAATTTCCCATGCACTGCTTTTGACAATGGAGTCATACTCCTCCACCATTGCATCAACCCAAGTGGGATCCTACACTTCTTCCTGAAAGGAATATGGTTTAGTCACAATACATTTTCTCATGAGAGCCATGTATCCAGTAAATTGATCAAGAGACTGTCTCTGTCTGCGTTGTGAAGTAGGGGCTCCTACATTCTGTGCAACATCTAGTCTCAATCTATTAGCTTCCCTGGTGCACTTTCTTCCATTTATGATGGATGGATCTACATGAGTGGCTTCCTCTACTCCATGAACCTCCTCATGTGGCTAATCCACATCTTGAGACTCATCTTTGGGAACCAACAATTCCTCCTCCAAATGCAAGTCTAGCTCCCTCTCAAGTGACAACCGCATGGCTTTCTCCTCATCGAATTTTATATCCCATCGCATAACAGTCATCTTACTGTTAGGAAAATACAAATGATAATTATGGGGTGTTTCTGTGTACCCCACAAATATCCTAACTTCAACAGTCAGTTCTAGCTTCTTCCTAGCATCCTTGGTCACATGCAAATAAATAGATGAGCCAAAAATCTTAAAATGAGAAATGTTGACACGAAGTTTAATATTTTACCCTTTAAACCTGAAGCATCGCTTCTTCCTAGTCATGGAGCCGCCCTTAATCTTAAAAAGAGTCAAAAATATTTGGACTTTTTGGGTTTCGGGATTTGGCCTTTCATAAAGCATGTTTTCCTAACTAACCACTCCAGACTCCTGGTGCCGAAATCCCGAAAAGGCTTTATTTTAAAGTAATAATAAAAAAGGAAAAAATAGGTGATAGAAGTCCCGACGCGTGTTTCACAAAGTATCACCAAATCATGATTAATTAAACTCTTAAACATGATCAACAACTTAATCTTTCATGTTTCGGGTTTCTTTGTATCAAAGTGTTGTCAAAGTGCTAGCCCTTGAACTCTTGGTCCCCGATTTTCTGAAAGGAAGAAGTTAATTACTAATGTTAATTGATTAAAGCATTAATATAAGTAGTCAGCGTCTAAACTAATCCCATCGTGATTTCACGATTCGAGGTTTTCTTATGACATACCTCATGGGTACAGGATCCCCGAAATGTAGAAATGCGAAATCGAATTTTTTTTTAATAAAGTTTAAAACGATTTTAAGTTAATTTAAAATGGGATTAATAAGGATTAAAACGACTTTTCTCATTTTAGGATTTAGTGAAATCAGTCCATTTAAATCTCCAGTTTGAAATCGTCGATATACGGTAACATTTGCAATGGAAGAATAGAGATATTTTTGACTTAACTGCGTATCTTTGGGCATATCTTCCCCATTAAGACTTTAAAGTTTTACCACCTGTCTCAGTATGTCCATCGTAAGAAGATTGAAAGGTTAATAGAAGTTTGGTTTTTTTTTTTGAATTTCATTTTTATCGTTTGAATTCAGAAGTGAATTGCATTCAACAAGCTTACACATTTTTTATTTGTGACATGAATTCATCCTAAACACGAACATTATGGCACCTAGAAAGGCACCTAAGAAAAGTGAAGAAGCAGTTGAAATCTCCAACCCAGAAGGAGATGTCATGTCTGATACTACACTGCATGCCATTGATTCCATCAAATCCTAGAGGCAAATTTTCGAAACCCTGGACTACGAAATCAAGAATTTTATCAACGCTTCTGAAAAAAAAAACTCTGGGACATAGCAGAGTCTGAACTTCACAAAGTGGCTACATGCCCATGACTTATGACATACAAC
Organism: Picea engelmannii; assembly: GCA_009831015.1. Classification (NCBI taxonomy): domain Eukaryota; kingdom Viridiplantae; phylum Streptophyta; class Pinopsida; order Pinales; family Pinaceae; genus Picea; species Picea engelmannii. Next base: position 57,740 of record ML833884.1, read on the forward strand.
GATATGATCAGTTGGGATTTAGAGAGGATAGACGTGCAGACAAGAAGCATTTTGGACAGTTAAGAGATCATCGTCGGCTCTTTCAGACAGGAGCATATACAAGTAATGTAAAAATTGTCTCCCAATTCTAAACATATTTATAACAAAGAATTCGTAAGTGAATTTCAAAGGAAAGAATGCATAGAGGAAGACCAAACATACCCCAGCATAATCAGAGATTGGTGGAGACACCCACCAAAATTCAAGGACGATACCCATAACGTTTATGCCACAGCCTCTTTGAATGAGTACATGGTTTATGTGGCTATGATGTTATGTAGACTTTTTGGAAAGAAAAGTCCTACCCATTTTCCTGCAGAATGGGTGCCCCTTTTACATGAAGCGACCGAAGGCTATAGCTTTAATTGGAACAAAATCCTATTAGACAACCTAGCTAAGGAGGTTATGGAGTTTCAAACTGTGAGCTCCAGAGGTAGACCAGTATATTTTTACATGTCAGCATACATCGTGGATGGTATATGTTTCACAACTCCTTTCCCTTTGATGAATTGGACATGGAACCCAGCTTCCCCTGAACCGATTCATGAATATCATTCTAAGTTGTGGGAAGAAAATGCTAAAGATTATTTTTACGAAATTTTTCATTTCATGGTGATACCAGTGCATCAGATGATTTATGGTTGTGCACCCCCACGTATATTCGATTCAGTCATAGGAAACCTCAAGGAGGTTACCGATTGGTTTATTGAGGAAAATTTCACCTATATCATGGATTTTGGATGTTCTATACCTCCTCATGCACTTTTGAAATTCCTCCTTGAAAGAATGGTATGTAGGGAGGTAGCTTATCATATAATAATAGGCGGTATTGGAATAGAGCTGAAGACAGCTCAAAAGAAATTTTAGCGAGTCTTTCCCATACAGATTGGAAGGTCTTCGCTGTTAAATCTGGGTCATTCCAAAGTTGAATCTGTGGCTCTTGAAGAGGTCAAGTTGGTGAATCTTGAACACAAGAAACACGACCCTTATCAAACAGTGGAAAGCCACATGGCCCATTGTGGCATGAAATCATTTGAACATGAGGAATCCCCTCACGATGACATTTTCAAAGGGGTCAAAACCTATGAGGAAGTATTAGACAGGGTACAGGCACTATCATCTCATTTGCAAACCATTCTTCTGACCTTCCAGAGACATAGACAAAGCGGTTTTCCCTAAGTATTGCAGGGCGAAGCAACAACATCCCCTCTAGAACAAGAAAACATTTCCCCAGGCTTCGGATAGAAATCAAAAAAAAAAAAAGACACCAAGGAAAACCCATAGGAGGTCGAAGGGTCTTCACAAAACAAAGAAGTCCCACAGACAAAGAATCCAGGAGCAGAAATAGAAAAAGGGTCCAAGACACCTCCCGAGTCCAGTCAATCTTCCCCCTTGTGTCATCTACTCTTCATATTGATACTCCCAAGATAACAGGGGAAACAAAATCCACAGAGTTGGGAAACCTCATCACTTCCTTGACCCCTTTACAATCTAATTTTGGTTTCCCTCAGGTAGTAGTCATATATGCTAGTGACCTCAACCCTATCTCTAGAGATGAAATTCCTCCCTCTGATTACTTCTTCAGTCAAAAGAGGAGGGTTGTATTAAAACAAGAGATGTATATGAGAGAAGGTGGTATGGTAAAGAAACACAAGGTGCTGGTGGATGGGAAAAACTTGGAAGAGGGATATTTCTCTATAGAGGTGGTGGGCTCCATGGGAGTGCTGACAACAACAAATCTATTCACTGTTAGCAATATGAGAGCAAGGTTGGAACAGAGTAACTGCAGGATAACCCAGTTACAAGATCAACTAAAAGATACCGATAAAAGTATCAAAACAAAAATAAATAAAGGTCTAGAGCAGGCCAGAGTTGTTGACAAGCAAGAAATACAATCACTTAAGTCAAGTCTAGATGAGATGAACAAAAATATGCAGACTAGACAAATACAAGTCTAGGATAAATTGAATTCAATAAAAGGCCAGGTTATAGACCTGGAAGTTTTTCAGGACCAATCACTGGAAATACATGCGAAGGTAGAAGCTGAGCAACATAAAGTAATCTCCCAAGTAGAGATTATTTAGAATTATTTTCAGGAAACAAGCAATGCTTTTGATAATGTTATTTTTAAAGAAAAATAAGCTAAAGTAGCAAGGGCCACTTTCCAAAAGGCAGTTGTATGCTCTAAAAATGAAGAAGTATCAAAAATTCTAAAGCTTTATGTCACATAGCAGATTAGAGGTGATATCATGCTCAAGGTATGGGAAAACAACATAAAAGAATATAATAAAATAGTCAAAGAAATCAAAGATGATTGTGAAAGAATATTTGATTTATTGGACAAGGGATCATTAGGTATTGGAAGAGACAATTGCACTAGGCAATTAGGATAGATAAACATTGTAAGACACCAGTTGAATTTCAAAGAGGGTTTGAACAAATTTCAAATGGAAATTTCACAGTTAAAGGAAATGGATGTTACTCTAATAGACAGGTGGCTAGTGAAACCCAACTTAAAGTTGCAATCATTTAAATTTAGTGGTAAGGGGATTGAATATCGGCTTCTAGAAAATCAGAGAAAATTCTATTTATTTGAAGCAAAGGATCTTCCAGAGCCTCCCAGAAATTTTGTACATCTTCTTGAAAAATGTATTGAATGTATCAGGTCAAAAGAAGGAGATACTTCAGTAAAACAATGAAGTATCATTTTGAAAACTTATATTATCGAGATGATAGGAAAATAAATGATAATCATGCAAATGGTTAGGGTTTGCAATTCTTGTAACTGTTTTCCCCTAAGAATTAGGAGATCACCAACCAACAATCTTGAGGAATCTGGTATAAATACAATTTTCACGATACTGATCAGAGGCTTTTTTCTGGGTGTATTGTAAACAAAAATTTGAAGATATTTTTGAATTAATACGAATACAGATTGAATATTCCAAATCTGGTCAAGTTTGAGTTATGTGTTTCTCCATTGTTTCATGTTTTTCATACATCTTTTTAATGAATGCTTAACTACAATTTTGTACAACCTTACTGTGGTAATTAACTATTCTTGCAATTTAATCGTTTACAACCTTTCCTCTATATCAACTATCAACAGATACAAGACCTGCCAATGTTTCAGATTTCAATATCATATGCTTCATTAAGAATTCTTCCTAACTATTTTTCTTCTTCTGTCACAAAGTGAGATTCCTCTTTAATTGATGCCTCACCTTCTTTGACAGCTCTATGTTTTCTTTTCATTTCATGCACATTCATTTTTCGAAATTTAGCTCAGATACTAGAAACGACCTTTAGTTTCGTCATACTATTAATTCAAGTTTTTTTGGAGTTTTTCTTTTATGTTTTGAAACTGAAATAACGAACCCTTAAAAGAAAACATAGAATCTATCCTTTCAATCTCTTTCCCTCATGACTGTTCCAGTTACACGAAAACCTAATATTGAACCTAGACTATTGGATCAAACGAGCATTGCTTTGAATTTATTTAACACCATCCTATAGACAACAAATAACCGGGTTGAGTTAGAATGTTCATGGGCAGTAATTGAAAGAGACATTAGCATCCAGGAAAATTGGGAAGCTAGACAGAGACAGTTAAGGAATCAGAAATAATCCCTTCATTCTTTTTGGATGTAACCCACCTTTTATCCTTAGTACTCTCTTTCTTTTAGAATGCCTTGATGGTGTACTTTAGATCCTTAAAGTACAAACTCAAGAACATCATTTTGCATCGTTGTCAGGGACGAAGAAACGAATCTTTTCCCTAGGAAGAATGACATTGACATTTTTTATCTTTGATAGTGAACGGAGATCGAAAACCTTATAAGGCTACTCTTACCTTTCACTTGGCGACTCCACGATAAATAAACTGGTTTTTAACTGAAAGAATAACAGAAGAAACCCAGATGACAAACAAACTTCGCCTGTTCCAGATCCAGAAAAAATTTTAAAATCAAGAAGATATCTTAAACAAACTGTATCATCGACAAATAAGTCTTATCAACCTAAAATTACAGAGTCAAACACTATAGATATTCTCGAACGATCGAATGCCCCACCGTATTACAGGGAATTACCTACCAATAAGATTACAGCGTTTGAGCCTTGTTTGGTCTAGCTCGATTTTAAAACTGAGATTTTCCCAACCATTTATTTCACCAACAGAGGTAAAAGATCTGCACCACATCCCGCTTCGATTGACACTTTTTCATTTCGCGAAGTTCATTCTCTTATTCTTCTCAACACAACTCATGTTGATTCTTCTTTATCTTCACCCTGTGGGTCCGAAGAAACTGGTCCATTTTTCCCTAGTTCCCCTTCCTCAAGTTTCCTGTCTCTCGATAACCATTTTCCTGAAACACTTCCTCATATTTTCCAAACAACAACCTTTAAATCATCAATGGATGCAGTCGGGGGAGGTGTTGTTAGAGGTGGGGTTGGAGGAGAAGAAAACCAAATACCACTCCCTAGAATCTTCGCAAAGGTGGATGCTAGATATTCCCCTTTGGTCCTCCCAGTCCCCCTACATGACTTACCTAAAAAATACATGAAGAAGCTTCCGAAATTCATAGGAGAGGATGATTTGACTGCAACCGAACACATCAATTTCTTCGACCAATTTTGCAATATCCTTGGAATCGAACATGAAGATGTCTATTCGAGACTCCTGGTTCAAACTTTTGAAGGACATGTGAGAACTTGGTTCCGAGGCCTAGTAGCAGGATCTATACCCTCTTATGAAGAACTTGAAAATGCTTTTATTAGATAGTGGGGGGAAATGAAAGACCATCTCTATTATCTAACTGAATTTGGGGCTCTAAGAAATAAACACTTTGAATCAGTCCTTGAGTTCACTCATAGGTTCAATAAATTGTATAATAAGATCCCAGCTGAGGTCAAACCCTCCCAACCTGTAGCGAAAGTAACCTTCGTTGGGGATTTCGACCCTGATTTCACCCTATTATTGAGGGAGAGAAGATTGGTAGACCTCACCAAGATGCAAGATAATGCCTTAGAGATTGATTCGAACATGATGGCATCAGGAAAGTTGAAAACCAAAGTTGAAACTAGAAACAAAGAGACCAGAAGATATAGAGATCAAGGGGGACAGTCCGGATCAAGAAGATCTTCGGAAGACAAAATAGACGACATGGCAAGAATAATCAAATAACTCTCAAATAAGATCTCAAGGATGGAACTAGATCAAGCGAAAAATGAGCATTTTCCTAGAAAGGATTTCAGAAGGAATCCTAATCCTCAAAATCCACCAAGACAGATTAAGAATGAGGATCAATAAATCCAAAACCCCTTTAAAAGAGAAAACTTTATCGGAGGAGAAGAGGTGGACAATTTTGAGGAACTAGAAGAAGACATCAATAATCTTGGTGACGACTACCTACGACCTTTTTTAACAAAGAAAGATTATAAAAAATCTGCAACTACAAAGGATAGATCTGCAAAAAACAAAAATGGCGGTATTATTGAAAATTCAACCTATCAGGAAATTGTAGACAATATAATGGCCGAACTCCATCAAAAGTACAATCTAAGTCCTAGAAACAAGAGCCTCGCAACTCCCCCAGTGAAAAATATTCTGTCGAGAGGAGAAACGGACGAGTCAGTCTGAAAAGGCACTGAAAATTGACTATAATAACTAAGACATCTGACACACAGCTCACCAGGGCAAAGTCAGCAGAAATATCAGAGGCGAATGCGCAGAAAACGGAAGTCCCTATAATTGAAACTAAAATCTCACAACAAAATAAAACTGAAAAGAAGGGGTTAGAAACCCAAACCATAGATATCGACAAAACAATAGGAAGTTTTAATCTAGAAAATGAAATAAATAAAATCAAAATCCCTATACCTCTTGTCAAACTAGAAAAAAATCCAATTTACAGGAAACAAATTGCCAAATTAATCAATTTTTCAGAAAACGAAAGTCAGGCTCATATTATAAATTTAGAAGATGACAAACCTAACATAATTTTCGGCCCACATTTCGACGGTGCCATAGACATCGTCGCCCCTTTCTATATCTCTCTGACTGTGCATGATCACTTACTCCATAATTTCATGTTAGATTCTGGAGCCTCTCACAATGTAATGCCTAAAGCCATTATGGAGAGACTCAGTCTTGAAATTACTAGACCTTATGGAGATTTATATTCTTTTGATTCAAGAAAGGTTAAGTGTATAGGCATGATGAAAGATTTAGTAGTAAATCTTGCACAGATACTCGCAAAAGGCGTTTTAATGGATGTGGTCGTCGTTGATATACCCCTGAAGTATGGTATGCTCTTATCCAGATCTTGGGGAACTAAACTTGGTGGATCCCTCCAACCCGACATGACATATTCCACGATCCCAGTCTTTGGAGGAAAGTTCACGCGGTTGTACAAAGAATCCAAGTTAGCATTCATGGTAAGTGATCCACATAACCAAAACAACTACCCTATTTATATCACTGACCAAGATTTAGGCAATTTTATTTTATCTATTGATGATGATATCAATATATGTATAGAAGAAAGTTGTACAGAAAATAAAAAAGAAAAAGAGAAAGTAAAACAAGATGTATATAGCACTGGTGTTTGGAAGATGCTTTTTGATGGTGCCTCGTCTTATTTTGGGGTCGAAGCTGGGGTGTTTTTTGTGGCCCCTGATGACAAATTCGTTATCCCTTTCTCTTATAGATTACAGTGGAATACCGACCATACTACCAATGTATGTGAGTATGAAGCCCTAGTACTAGGATTGGAAGATGCCAAGAGAATGAAAATTAAAAACTTGGAAGTCTTTGGAGATGCAGAGCTAATCGTGAAATAGGTAAATCGTCAATACCAGGACAAACATCCTAGGCTAAGATATTATCGGAATTGTGTTTGGGATTTGATCGAAAAAATTTTCTCCTCTGTTAATGTTCATTATATTCCAAGAGCAGAAAATCAATAGGCTGATGCTTTAGCCAAAGCAGCTTCAACGTTCACACCTCCCACTGCTTTCAAATTAAAATACCATATACTAATGAGACATAGGCCTTCCATACCGAATAACATACAACATTGGCAAGTTTTCGAGGATGATGAACAACTCCAGAAATTTTTAGAGAGAGTAGATGACTTCGCTAAAATGCAAGCTGACCAAGAAAACTAGAATGACCTTATTTGGATCATGCAGGAAGGCGAAGACCCCCAAAAGTTCCAAGATAAAATCACTAACCATTGGATGCTTGTTTTAAAAATTAATCAGATACCTAAGGTTCTTATCCCCTTAGAAATGATATTTAGTCATGATGACATCCCTTTGAAGACTACCTTAGAGCCTCAGCCAGAGGAGGTCAAGGATTACGATGTTGGTACCAAAGAAGTTCCGAGGTTCGTGAAATTATCCAAATATCTGTCTCCTGAAATCAAAAGAAAGTATGTGGAGTTACTTAGACAATATAAGGATGTTTTTGCTTGGTCTTATGACGAATTGAGAACTTATGAAACTGCCATTATGGAACATAAAATTCCTTTGAAGCCAGGCATCAAACCTTTTAAGAAAAAACTCAGCCAGATTAACCCCATCCTACTACCCGTAATAGAAAAAGAAGTCAAAAAACTCTTGAACGCTAAAATCATTGTCCCACTTAGATACTTTGAGTGGGTAGCCAATTTAGTCCCAGTGAGAAAGAAAAACAGTGAGATCGGACTATGTGTAGATTTTAGAAACCTGAATCAATCCTCGCTTAAAGACAATTATCCATTACCTAAGATGGATCATGTTTTAGAAAAAGTAGTTGGAGCTAACAGAATGTCCATGATTGATGGTTTTTCAGGTTACAATCAGATTGTTGTACATCAAGATGACAAAGAAAAACTGCGTTCACTACCCCTTGGGGTACTTTTATGTATGACAAAATGCCTTTTGGTTTAATGAATGCAAGGGAAACTTTCCAATGAGCCATGGATATCGCTTTCGTGGGAAAAAGAGATAAGTTCATTGTTATCTATCTAGATGACCTGACTATTTTCTCTAAATCTGATGCAAAACATCTAGCGCACCTCAAACAAACTTTTGAGAAATGACGCAAATTCGGTTTGTCACTTAATCCCAAGAAATCCCATTTCGCAATGCAAGAAGGTAAACTCTTGGGTCATATCGTGTCAAGAGATCGAATCAAAATCGATCCCAAAACGGTCGAGGCAATAGATACCATAAATATTCCTAGAAATGTAAAAGAAATTCATACTTTTTTAGGAAAAATAAAATTCTTGAGAAGATTCATCCCTAACTTTTCCAAAATTGTTAAATTAATTATAGATATGCTTAAAAAGAACAACGAGGTGAAATGGACAAACGAAGCCAAAGCATCATTTCAACGAATCAAGAAAGTAATAAGCGAAGCTCCAATCATGGCAAGCCCAGATTACACAAAAGAGTTTTTGATTTTCTCTTTTGCCTCTGAACATACAATCGCATTTGTATTGTTAGAGAAAAATGATGAAGGTTTTGAGCGTCCTATTGCATTTTTTAGCAGAAGTCTCTAGGAAGCTGAGCTAAAATATGAAATTTTGGAAAAACAAGATTATGTAATGGTAAAAGCTCTCAAGGATTTCAGAACCTACGTATTGGACTCAAAGATCATTGCCTATGTGTCGTGAAGTTCTGTTAAAGATATATTGGTGTATCTAGACAACGACGGAAGAATAGGCAGGTGGCTGACTAAAATCCAGGAGTTTGACCTGGAAGTCAAACCGACTAAAATTATCAAAGGTCAGGGTTTGGCCAAATTTCTAGCTGAATCAAATTTGAAAGTACTTGGAATAAATCAGCTACAAGAAAATGAGGGATTTCTAGAAATAGATGAAATGGATGTCACTGCACCCACAACTAAGATTCAAGACAAGTTCTCTACTTCAATCTGGTACCGCGGTATCGTTTCTTACCTATTGACCCTTCGATGTCCTAGTGAGTTAACCCCATATAAAAACAGGACACTGAAGTTACGCTGTAAAATATTGCATCATAGATGGTAAATTGTATTGGAAGTACCCCTTGGGTTTCCTACTGAGTTGCTTAGTCAAAATCGAAACAGATACAATTATAAATGAATTCCAGGAGGGAGTGTGCGGCGAGCACCATGCTTGGCATGCAACGGCTTACAAAATCTTAAGAGTCGGGTATTACTGACCCAGATTATTCACCGATGTGAACACTAAATTCCAAACTTGTACTCCTTGTCAGTTGTTTACAGACAAACAGAAAGTCCCAGCTTTACCTTTAGTTCCAGTTAAAACTGAAGCTCCATCTCAACAATGGGGTCTTGATTTCACCCACATTCCAGTGCACAACACAAGTGGATTCTAACTACCACAAACTATTTCATTAAATGGGTGGAAGCCATTCCCACAAGAAATGCAACCGACTCAGTAGTAATCAATTTCCTAGACGAAAATATTTTATCCAGGTTTGGCTATCCTTGAAATATAGTCATTGATAATGCCGAAGCATTTAAGTCAATGGCCATGGTAAGCTTCTGTCAAAAATAAAACATCATATTAGGACACTCAATAGCTTACTATCCGCAGGGTAATGGTCTAGTTGAATCGTCTAATAAGAGTCTGATTACTGTGATAAAAAAGGTTTTGACTGAAAACAAAAAAGCATGGCATATCCATTTAAAATATGATATGTGGGATAATAGGATAAGTACCAAAAGGTCAATTGGGATTTCCCCTTTTCATATGGTATATGGCACCCGCGTCGTTTTACCAATAAATCTTGCTCTACCCATGATGAAACTCTTGCAAGATTCAAATGAAGAACCCAACAACGTTACTAGGAGGTTAAACCATTTGGTTGAAGTTCAGCAAAATTGGGCCAAAGTGAATGAAAGGTTACAGAGATATCAAGATAACATGATGGCCTTATTCGATCGAAAAGCTAAAGATAGAGATTTTTCCCTGGTGATCTGGTCCTAAAATGGGAAACCAGGAGAGAAGAAACTGGTAAACATGGCAAGTTTGATCTAATCTGGTCCGACCCATATAAGATTTCGTCTTCTCAGGGAAAGAATGTTTTTTTATTAGAAAATCTCGATGGAAGCATTCTCAACGCCCCTGTAAATTGGCGGCACTTCAAACACTACATGCAATAATGTGTCTATGAACTCTCATTGTACATACCGGTTTGTTTTCATACTTATTGTATAGTTTCATTTCCTTCGGTATTTTTTTTTTTTAAATATATATATATATATATATATATTCATGAGATTTCTTGACAATCAACATGCTGATTTATTCTGCAGAAAAGTTGTTGACCAACCAAGAGACTATAGATGCTAAAAAGGCGACAAACACAGATAAGTATATTAATTGTCTTCCGATGAAAAAGGTAAGAAATTAACTACCTTTTGGCGGCAAACTAGGAGTTACCAAGGTATGAGATTCTGCTCTGAAAATTCAAGATAAATTATCCTAAGAGATATGAATAAATAAATCATTAGTTCAATTGATGTTGATGCTAAAAAAAAAACAAAAAAAAAAACTAAGAAAATCTTTAAGAACAGTCATGTGTGCAGAAGTGCTTCGTAAGCCCTTTACTTTCCCTTTAATAAAAGTGAAGCCCGCTTCTCACTTGACCCTGAATGTTTATCACGAGTTCTTTGAGAAAAGAAAGGTTTCACTTTGGTTCTAAAAATTCTCAATCAAACCTTCAAAAATGAGAATAGGTTGAGTTTATAGTTCTTTAACTCTAGCTGAACCAGAAGTATGTCTAGGTTAATCCTAACCTTATTAGCTCTCCTAACAGGAATAAACCGATTCATTTTGCTCAAGGAAATCCCTTAAAAGATGTCAAGAATTTCCCTGAAGCCAGTGATGTTTGAAAGCAAGAGAGAAGATTAGTCTAGAGCCATTTAAGTGAGTTGACAGGCCTCCATTCTTAAAAATTTCAAGCAGATACCTTACCGAGTATATTACATACTTATTGATTGCCCCCACTTCCTATTGAAAGAAAATATACACAGACATATGGTGAAAGTAAATTCATTATATTGATTTCCCCCATCTAGTCCAAAGAGATGAAGAAAGGAAATTCATTATAATGATTTCCCTCATCTCAGCATTTAAATGCTTTTAAAAAAAATGAAGTGGTGAAAGGAAATTCAATATGGGAAGTCGGATAACTTCACCGAGGTACTGAACAAACGCGTTGGCAGTGAAGAAATATATTTACATCTGATAAGTTTGTTATACATGAATTAAAAGATGCTCTGGTAACTTATCTTCTTTCAGCTAGATTCACATTATAGGTTTTTGGGATCCCCTAATTTGACACCTTTAAATTTACTTTACCTTGATGCAAACGGAATCAGATGAAACCTGGTAGAATGGTTAATTTGGTTTTGATTATCTTATACATATCTAAGATCAGTTTCAGAAAAGGAAATCTATTGAGAACCTAACTCGAGAAAATCAAATGTTTTATTTTGAAGAATTTTCAAAATCAAATGCAGAGATCCTAAAGTCTCGTCTCATTTTCCCTCCTGGTCTATTTCACAAAGTTGAATTATTGACTCCATTTACCCAATGAAGGTACTTGGTCTACATGTTATTCTTGTCCCACAAGGAAACAAGATCCCTAGATGGAGCCTAATGTTGACACGAAGTTTAATATTTTACCTTTTAAACTTGAAGCGTCACTTTTTCCTAGTCATGGAGCCACCCTTAATCTTAAAAAGAGTCAAAAATCTTTCGACTTTTCGGGTTTCGAGATTCGGCCTTTCACAAAGCATGTTTTCCTAACTAACCACTCTAGACTCCCAGTGCCGAAATCCTGAAAAGGCTTTATTTTAAAGTAATAATAAAAAAGGAAAAAGTAGGTGCTATAAGTCTCGATGCACGTTTCACAAAGTATCACCAAATCGTGATTAATTAAACTCTTAAACACGATCAACAACTTAATCTTTCACATTTCGGGTTTCTTTGTATCAAATTGTTGTCAAAGCACTAGCCCTTGAACTCCCAGTCCCTGATTTTCCGAAAGGAAGAAGTTAATTACTAATCTTAATTGATTAAAGCGTTAATATAAGTAGTCAGCATCTAAACTAATCCCATCGTTATTTCGTGATTCGGGGTTTGCTTATGACATACCTCATGGGTACAGGATCCCTGAAATGCGAAATCGCGATTTTTTTTTTAATAAAGTTTAAAATGATTTTAAGATAATTTAAAATGGGATTAATAAGGATTAAAACGACTTTTCACATTTTGGGATTTAGTGAAAGCAGTCCTTTTAAAGCTCCAGTTTGAAATCATCGATATACGGTAATATTTGCAACGGACAAATAGAGATATTTTTTACTTAATTGCATATCTTTGGGCATATCTTCCCCATTAATACTTTAAAGTTTTACCAATTGTTTCAGTACGTCCGTCGTAAGAAGAGTTAAAGGTTAATAGAAGATTGGTTTATTTTTTTTGAATTTCATTTTTATCATTTGAATTCAGAAGTGAATTGCATTTAGCAAGATTACACATTTTTCTTTGTGACATGAATTCATCCTAAACACGAACATTATGGCACCTAGAAAGGAACCTAAGAAAAGTAAAGAAGCAGCTAAAAGCTCCAACCCAGAAGGAGATGTCGTGTCTGATACTACACCGCATGCCATTGATTCCATCAAATCCTAGAGGCAAATTTTCAAAACCCTGGACTACAAAATCAAGAATTTTCTCGACGATTATGAAAACAAACTACGAGACATAGTAGAGTCTGAACTTCACAAAGTGGCTACTCGCCCACGAATCATGACATACAACGATATGATCAGTTGGGCTTTAGAGAGGACAGACATGCAGACAAGAAGCATTTTGGATAGTCAAGGGGTCGTCGTCGGCTCTTTCGGACTGGAGCATATACAAGTAATGTACAAATTGTCTCCCAATTATAAACATATTTATAACAAATAATTCGTAAGTGAATTTCAAAGGAGAGAATGCACAGAGGTAGACCAAACATACCCCATCATAATCAAAGACTGGTGGAGACACCCACCAAAATTCAGGGTCGATACCCATAAAATTTATGCCACAGCCTCTTTGAATGAATACATGGTTTATGTGGCTATGATGTTATGTAGACTTTTCAGAAAGAAAATTCCTACCCATTTTCCTGCAGAATGGGTGCCCCTTTTACATGAAGCAGTCGAAGGCTATAGCTTCAATTGGAACAAAATCCTATCAGACAACCTAGCTAAGGAGGTTATGGAGTATCAAACCGCGAGGTTATGGTGATACCGATGCATTATATGATGTATGGTTGTGCACCCCCCCCCGTATATCAGAGTCAATCATAGGAAACCTCAAGGAGGTTGTCAATTGGTTTATTAAGGAGAATTTCTCCTATATCAGGGTTTTCTGATGTTTTATCCCTCCTCGTGCACCTTTGAAATTCCTCCCTGACAGACTGGTATGTAGGGAGGTAGCTTATTAGATAATAACAGGCGGTATTGGGATAGAGCTGAAGATAGCTCAAAAGAAATTTTGGTGAGTCTTTCCTGTACAGATTGGAATGCCTTCGCTGCTAAATCTGGGTCACTCCAAAGTTGAAGTTGTGGCTCTTGAAGAGGTCAAGTTGGTGAATCGCGAACACAGGAAACATGAACCTTATCAAATAGTGGGAAGCCACATGTCCCATTGTGGCATGAAAGCATTTGAACATGAGGAATCCCCTCACGATGACATTTTCAAAGGGGTCAAAACCTATGAGGAAGTGTTAGATAGGATACATGCGCTATCATCTAATTTGCAAACTAGTCTTTTGACCTTCTAGAGACACAGACGAAGCGGTTTGCCCAAAGTATTGCAGGGCGAAGAAACAACATCCCCTTCAGAACAAGAAAAAATTCCCCTGGGCTTCGGACAAAAAGTACAGAACAAAGCAGACACCGAGGAAAACCCACAGGAGGTCGAAGGGTCTTCACAAAACAAAGAAGTCCCACAGAGAAAGAATCCAGGAGCAGAAACAGAAAAAGGGTCTGAGACACCTCCTAAGTCCAGTCAATCTCCCCCCCTCCCCTGCGTCATCTACTCTTCATATTGATACTCCCAAGACAACAGGGGAAACAAAATCCACAGAGTTGGGAAACCCCATCACTTCTGTGACCCCTTTACAATCTACTTTTGGTTTCCCTCAGGTAGGAGTCATATATGCTAGCGACCTTGACCCTATATCCAAAGATGAAATTCCTCCCTCTGATTACTTCTTCAGTAAAAAGAGGAAGGTTGTATTAAAACAGGAGATGTATATGAGAGAAGGTGGTATGGTAAAGAAACACAAGGTGCTAGTGGATGGGAAAAACTTGGAAGAGGTATATTTCGCTACAGAGGTGGCGGGCTCCATGGGAGCGCTAGCAACAACAAATCTATTCATTGTTAGCAATATGAGAGCAAGGTTGGAACAGAGTAACCGCAGGATAACCCAATTACAAGATCAACTAAAAGATACCAAGAAAAGTATCAAAGAAGAAATAAATAAAGGCCTAGAGCAGGCCAAAGTTGCTGACAATTAAGAAATTCAATCGGTTAATTCAAGTCTAGACGAGATGGACGAAAAGATGCAGACTAGCCAAATACAAGTTATTTGGCAAGAAGAATTGGTAAGACAACTAAAAGATAAATTTTATTCAATAAAATTCCAGGTTATAGACTTGGAATTTTTTCAGGACCAATCATTGGAAATACATGCAAAGGTAGAAGCTGAGCAATAGAAAGTACTCTCCCAAGTAGAGATTATTCAGAATTATTTTCAGGAAACAAGCAATGCTTTTGATAATGTTATTTTTAAATAAAAAGAAGCTAAAGAAGCAAGGGCCACTTTCCAAAAGGTAGTTGTATGTTCTGAAAATGAAGAATTATCGAAAATTCTAAAGATTTCTATCACAAGGCAGATTAGAGGCGATATCATGCTCAAGTTATGGGAAAACAACATAGCAGGATATAAGAAAATAGTCAAAGAAATCAAAGATGATTGTGAAAGAATCTTTGATTTATTGGACAAGGAATCATTAGGTATTGGAAGAGACAATTGCACTGGGCAATTAGGACAGATAAACATTGAAAGACACAAGTTTAATTTCAAAGAGGGTTTGAACAAATTTCAAATGGAAATTCCACAGTTAAAGGAAATGGATGTTACTCTAATAGATAGGTGGCTAGTGAATCCCAACTTAAAGTTTCAATCATTTAAGTTTACTAGTAAGGGTATTGAAGATCAGCTTTCAGAAACACGAAGAAAATTCTATTTATTTGAAGCAAATGATCTTCCAGAGCCTCCTAGAAATTTCGTACATCTTCTTGAAAAATGTATTGAATGTATCAAGTCAAAAGAAGGAGATACTTTAGTAAAACAATGAAGTATCATTTTGAAAATTTATATTATTGAGATGATAGCAAAATAAATGATAATCATGCAAATGGTTAGGGCTTGCAATTCTTGTAACTGTTTGCCCCTAAGAATTAGGAGATCACCAACCAACAATCTTGAGGGATCTGGTATAAATATAATTTTCAGGATACTGATCAGAGGCTTTTTTCTGAGCATATTGTAAAGAAAAATTTGAAGATATTTTTGAATTAATACGAATACAGATTGAAGATTCTAGATCTAGTCAAGTTTGAGTTATGTGTTTCTCCGTTGTTTCATGTTTTTCATACATCTTTTTAATGAATGCTTAACTAAAATTTAGTACAACCTCTACCGTGGTAATTAATTATTCTTGCAATTTAATCCTTTACAA
>ML833885.1:0-50672 GCA_009831015.1 Picea engelmannii
TCCTATACCCATGAGGATAAATTGGCTTTGGCAGTTGTTTTATCTACTCATAAATTGTATCATTACATTTTGATGCATAAAACAAAGGTAGTCATGAATTCTAAACATGTGTCATTTTTATTGAGTCGAAGAGTGATCAATGGGAAGTATGCATATTGGATCGTTATCCTTTAGAAGTTTTAATTAGACTTTGTCACACCCAAGAGTAAGAAATCCGTATACCTCACTGAGTTCATTTTTGATCTCCCAATTGATGCTTCAAACTTTCCCTTGAATGAAGATTTTCTAGATGAACATTTGTTCACTATATCCATGAACAACCCTTGGTATGGTGACATTTTATTCTATTTTTGAACCCAAAAGTTTGGTCCTCATTTGTATCGTGGTGATCAATGCAATATTCACCATTAGGCCCCTCATTACCTCCTCATTGGGGATGCTCTTTCTTGTTCAGGAATCGATACATTAGTACATACTCACCCATGATGAGGCAGAGCAGGTTTTGAATGTCTACCATAGAATTTCTTATGGTGGCCATATTTTAGGGATGGCCACCACCCAAAAGATATTATGTGAAGTTTATTTTTTGCCTACTCTATTCATAGATTACATACATGTAATTAAGAAATGTACTAATTTCCAACTTTACATCCCTAAGGATCGGTCCCCTCCAACCCCATTGCACTCGGTCATCATCGTTGGTCCATTTCGCAAATGGGTCATTGATTTCATGGAGTGTAACCCTCCCTCTTTCAATAGTCATAAATACATAATTGTGGTTGTCAACTACTTTATAAAATGGGTTGAAGCCATGCCAAAATTCAATAACATTATGGATATTGTAGCTCATTTATTTTTCAAACACGTTATCACTTGGTTTCATGTCTTGAAAAAATTGGTTTCCGACCATGGTCGACATTTTGAAGATAAAACCTGGCATGAGCTAGCTTCACTATTAGGTCTTGAGCACCAATATTCATCCTCATACTATCCACAAGGGAATGGTCAAGTTGATGCTATCAATAAAATCATTGAAATCATGTTATAGTAGATGGTGGATAAGCACAAGACCATCTGGCACCACATTCTCTTCCTAACCTTATGGTCATATAGGACATCTTATAAGACCGCCACTGGGTTCACACCCTTTCATCTTGTACATGGAAAGGAGGTAGTATTACAGTTTGAGTGCAAAATCCCCTCCCTCCATTTGGTTGTTGAAATCCTCCTTGATATCACTCCTTTAGAGTAGATACTAGTCACTTTGGAGCACACCAACAAAGACCACATGTTGTGCCTGTCACAACTTCCCATTGCAATTTCTTGTTTCGAGGAAATTGCATGTACCCCCCTAATAAAATTTTGAACATGGGTAATTTATCACTACTAAAAAGTCTAGATACTTGCAGGGGAACTATTATTATCTCTATGTAGTCCCAACTTATCGAAGGACAACTGCACCGAATTATAGTCCATTTAAGATCTCCTCTAAGTCTCATTTATCTCTTTATCTAAGTTGCAACCAATTGTAACTTTATTTTCCATCATTATCTTGGACTGATCAATCGAGTGCATGTGTATATGACCAAATCCATGGGCTATTGGAACCGTACTATTCAGATCTTCCTCAATCAAAGAAAACAAAAACACAAGTAACAATGAGTTCCCCGAAGTCCAAACATTGAATGGATTATCAGATAGTTTATTTCATAGGTTTTTCATCATGGTGTCTTTTGTGTGAGGTATAGTATCGTTCTGAGGTACAAAGACTGATGGTCTATCAAAATTCTCTTATTTTGTTTTTTAGCCCCATCGAAGAGACAAACATGCAATGTTCAACGTTTCTTTTGAATAGAATTTACCGATAAGCCAACCCCAAATACCCTATGGGTCCTTCCTTTTAATGCATATACACTGCAACCCCGTTCGAAAGATTAGTGTTTATAAAGAAATGATTAGAGAACATATAAGTGTTTAACGCATGGTTAATCCTACCTATGGTATTAATTTCTATCATTTTTATAATCCCTTTGATGTCACACTCCATTGGTCAATGTAACTATAAAAGACACTTAACCATCCTTGGCATATAGCCCCTTTATTTTAAAAATCACAGGTCTTGAGGTCCCGAATATTCCTTCGGGGAGTCCCTATCAAATCAAATGATCATCATTCACTCTCATTCTTTCCGAATAGGTTTCATCCTAAATATGATTCCTCCCGAACTTGTCCCTTTTCCAAAGACTTAACATGCCGAAAGATCATTCTTTCGAAGACTTGACCTCCCAAAAACGTATTCGTTCAAAAATATTTTTGGGAAAACTCCTTTCTGAAGAAATGTCTTACAATAATTTGTTTTTGAAAGCTTACATTTCTAAGAAGTAATCTCCCAAATACTTTCTTCCAAAGCACATTAAAGGCGATGTACTATAGTTTGGCAGTCATAGACCGAACTCATGTGAAGCATTCAATATAGTATGTGTAGAGTAAATGGTCAATTTAAACCTAATATAAACGAAGTAAGTAGTTTTTTCATGCATTCACACACACACACACACAAAATTTCACTTCTCAACAACAAGAAGGGTTAGATCTCAATTAGCTTACCCGTAAAATGCAAATTTTCCCTTTGTTTCTGATTTATCGAGATCGCACAGAGCACGCAACAAAGAGTATACATGAACATGAATACCATGTTTGTTATGTTTTTTATTTGTTAATATTATACATAATGTAGGGAAAATAGAATACACATATCGAAAAGAGTAGCAACCTGTTGGAAGCAATGATATAATTACTATTTTTTATAAGCTGCCTACACAGGGTCTCTAAATTTTCATTACTCGTCCTGAGCATTGTCACTAAACGACACTTGTCACTTGTCACTTTTTACATATCATCTTTTCGAAAAAAAAAATCATGACTGTAAGCATGAAAACTTGCTGCTGGAATTGACATTTTGTTTTGATTTTTTGATCGAAGGAAAACTGCTCATGTGGTTTATTATAGAATGGTCATATTTTTTCTATGAACATGTTGTTTTTGTTTATGACCCTTTTGGTTCTAAGCATGCCTTAGTTGCATAAGTGAAAGACCTACATTCATTAATATTCAAATTTTTTTTGTTTGGATATTGATGGATTTTTTATTCATGAAACTTTGAATTATTCAATTTTTATTCGATGCACTTACCTTTGTAATTAAACTATGAATGCGCGTACTATGGTTTTCAAAGTTCTCTGATCCAAGTACATACCCAATGCCAAGGTGGCATACGAAGAACAACATGCCATTACTCTTCTACATGGTCTCAGGCTTCACGAAGTTTCTCACACACTTAGTGATTAACACCCTGCCCGTCGTTTCAATTATCACAACAAGTATTGATAAGGCTCGGGGTTATGGCTCTGTGGCATTCTTCCGAACCCTACCTGTGTATTATGTGTTAATTACCAGTCTTTTCAGCATGGCTCCAGTGGTGAGGGTCAAGTCGAATGGAACCCAAACCCTACTATCATATGATAACGCCAGGGAGGATTTAGAAAGGAACGGTTGGCATTTATTCATTGAAAAAATTAAGGGTTTCAATCTTCGAGTCGCCCAAGAGTTTGCCTTGACTTTTGATGGCTGTAGAGAAAATATAGGTGACGTGAAATTGGAGGTAATAGAAGAGTTCTTAAGCCAAGCCACAGGTTTTCCAGCAGTTGGGCAGAAATGGTTCAAGAATGCGAAAGTTGAGGAGGTCCCCTGGACTTTGATGTTCACCTCACGAAAAATAACCAGTTGTGATCGAGGTATGCTAGTTTCATCCTTAAAACCTAGGTGGCATGATCTACTTTATATTGTGAAGCAATTCATTATGTGTGAAGGAATATTCGGGTTAGTTTTCCTATATCATCTGCGCTTGCTTATGATTTTCATGGGTTTTTCGTTGAATATGCCCTACTTCCTGCTCAAAAGTTTGTATAAGATGGGTAAACGGTTTAGGAAACAGAGGTCAGATTCAAGTTTATTTCACCATGGGCTTATTAAAATTATCCTTGTACACCAATTACAATCCCAAAACGACTGTTGGGATTCATTTACCATACGAAATGGTTTCGGTAACCATGAATTGGGACAGGTTGATAACTCGGTTATCATGGAAACCCTTGTGAACCCTAAGGCCTTTTCCCCACCGCTCCAGGCCTGTGATTTTTCCCCTAATAATGAATCCTCAAGCTACCCTAATATTATCCAACAGGACAATCGACTGGTCTCAAACCCAAAGAATTGCACTAAAACTGTTATGAATCCTACAAGAAAGAAGCACAAGGGAAACGTTAATGTTAATTTCAAGAATAAAAGGGTTGGTTGTTTGATTTCACGTAGTGTTCGAAATAAAATCAAACCTTGTGCAGACACAAACAACGCGATTGAAGTGAGCGAAGATTCAGACTCGGAAATCGAAAGATTCCTGGCTGAAGAGGACCCCGTGTCATATGGGTTTTACCCTAACAGACCCTACGACTATGTTAACAACTTGCCTCCTTGTCTAAAGGATAAATCATAATTTCCTGGCATTCAACTCTATGATAATCCTACCATTCGCATGGAGGATTCACCGATCCATAATGTTGTCCATGCACACTCTTTACAGTCGCAGTGTGAGGTATGCCGATCTTGGATAGATAGGTACTATACCGATGTTCCACTGCTACAGTCACAACTTAAATCTTTAAAAGACCAAGTGGATATGTTGACAAACAAGAACAACAGACTCGAATCCATAACCCAAGCAAAGGATAAATTCCTAAAAACTACAGGATCTGTCATTTTCAAAAATGTAGAGGCAGTCATAGCTATCATAAATTCCAAATTTTCTTGACATGATTCAGTTTGTGATTTGAGGTATGAATTAGTTAGCATAATCATTTGTTGTTTTTGAAAGTAGGATATTTGATTTGATTAGATAAACTATTTTTATTTATTAGTTTCTTTTATTTTTATAAAATAAGATTGCATGTGCTATTTTAACTAGCTACAGAATCGTAAGATTCTGTAGCCAGTTAAGTAAATTCGAAGTGTTTGATTTGATGATTGAAGACATATCTGAAATTTTCTTATTTTCATTTATTTTCAGGAAGATTAAGGAGTCCATCATTTCTAAGATGATAGGAGACACTTATGAAGATCTCCCATGCCATATCTATTATCCATTTTGATAGAAAAAATTAGACTCTTGATAGTTTTGATATCTAGTAAAATCAGGGAGGTTGCATCCCCCATATTTTTGAAATAGATTTGATATTATCAACAGGAAACAGTTTTGTTTCCTGGAACCTCTATAAGCATGTTATTTTGTAAACATTGGATCATCTCAGCCTGGGGCAAGACTATGGATTTTTCATTTACAGACTTGAATGGAATATAATACTCATCACAGCTTTAGCTTTTCTATATTGTGTTTTTATTCAAGTCATGTTTATTCCAATTTCGATAATAGATTATGATTGCTTTTGTCGGCATAGTTTATTACGAGTTGATATCATTTAATTTATACATGCTATCCATATTTCCTGTTTCAGAATAAAACACACAATGATTATCTATCCAACTTGAATTAGTAGATTCATCTCTAGTTTATGTTTAATGTCTGCATGCAAGTTCTCACAGGAGGATTTATCCTATCGTAGCAATTTGAAAATTATATGATCACTGTAATTGTATCTACTCAATGTTATGTTGTTATAATTCAATCTCTATCATTATCGTTCCTCATTTATTAGGAGCAGTCCCAGCATCTGTAGCAGGTTTACTTCATCAGATCAAAGTGGCTAGAAATTCAACAGTGAATAGACATTGGATGCAAATAACAGGTCAGCCTATTGCTTGATTTCGTCATCTTGTTAAATATAAAAGTTTTCTCTATATAAAACATTTTCTACTATCTGGCATGTTATGTTTAATTAGGCAGTTTTATGTTTGATTTCATGAGTGTTTATATCTAAGAAAATAAACTCAAGAATAAACAGTATTTTATTTTTCTTTATTACTTTCAATGGAATAATCATTAAATGTTGGATTTTCTATGAGTTTAGATTAAAACTCATTATTTGTATATATTGTACATATGATAACTAGATTTATTCTATAAGTATTAATTAGTTAAACTGTAGATATATATTAGATGTATGTATATTTATTATGCGATTGTTATTTATTAGATCATTGTTTTTCCTTTAGTTATTTTTTCACTTTCTTTAGGACTTAGATCGGCTAACGGAGCCGCAAAACCCATCAGGGTGAGTTAATCCAAATGGCTTGGGTTAATTAGACAACCCCAGACCGGACTCACTCTTCCAGTTGACGAGCGATCAATTTCACCCATCAACACAACCCGAAAATAAAAAAGAGAAAACCAAAATATTATCTATGTAAAAAATTAAAAGGGCATATTCAGGATTTATACCTTCGGATCTGACTGAAATGGTCGTATCTTAGGAAAGTGGAAACCTTTTCTAGTGAAACAAAAAGTGTTTCTATATGAAATAAGCACTCGCGACACTAAGGAATAGTTCTCTTGGCCCAGAAATGTGTGGAAATGGAAAAAAAATAATAGATGTAGCAACACAGCTTCAAGAGGTCGATATACAACAAGAGTTGATCTTCAAATGTGCTTTGATACCATTTTCGACAACACATGTGTTCCAATAGAGGATGAACACCTTCAATAACCACTCACACAACCAGATCAAATATCAACACACCTGTGTTTTTATTTAGTAAAACCCATGTGGGGAAACATCCATGGCCCCAGCCAACATGGCCACTTGGAGCAATTTATTAATGCAAAATAAAATATTACAAAGATATTTACAAGAGATTTTCTCATAATAGATCATCGACAAATGACCCTCCATGATATTTAAATAGATACCATGGACGAATCAAGTGTTAATCCACGGATCAATGTAGTTGTTAAGATCAAGGAGAATATGAATCGTCGGATCACTCTATGTCAAGAACATATCATGATCGTCGGACTACCTAACTACAAATGCATACTAATGCATACTAAAGAAACACACTTTTACCTAACAACACATTAGACCAAGTTGATCTTAACTAACTCTTAAGTGTCTAAATATACTAAACGAAACATGGTGCATTGGTATGGATGATTTTTTCTCTCTTTCCACACTTAACTGACAAATATTGCACTTGTGAACATAAGCATGAGCGTCCTTGAAGAGAGTAGGCCAACAATAACCAACTCTCAAAATTTTGTGAGTAATGGTTTCTCTGACAAAGTGACCTCCTACGAGCCCATCATGGAGATCTCTCAAAACTTTGTTTGCATCTTCCTTTTCCATACATTGTAACAAAACACCATCATAATTATTTATGAAAATGATTACATTCACAAGATTGTATTGCACAAGTTTTAATTTGAACGCCCTTTTCCCTTAGAGTTCATATGATTTGGACTTGTCCCATGGTGTAAGAGATACTTCAAGTTAGAATACCTTGAGTATGGTTCAACATAAATATAAAGGACGCCATTGGTGAGAACAACAAGTTCATTACCCCATCCTTCTTCTTCCTTTAATACAAAATCCTATGATTATGATGCTAACTTGTAAATTCCTTATCCATGTACGATATGAGAGTTTAAATTCTAGGTCATACTCTTGGATTATCATTCATTCCAAGATTAATCATCTCATGTTCTAAATTTGAACTATGAGTTTTTACTTTAGACTACAAATGTACTTAAAACTCTATTTTTAGCATATCATGTATGCCTAGCTTACTAGACAAATCATGGCAGCTATCTCTATGTTTTGTTCGTTGCTCAATTATGTTGCAACCCTTTATAATGTGAAATTTTCAATTTTTGTTTTATATATATAAGAAAAAACAAATAAACTTGTTCTCCATCAAAAATTATAAACGTAATAATTTTAAAAAACAATGAAATATTTAATATTAATACATTGTTGGAATTATTGTCCGTGATGTTAAAGGATTAATGATGTCATTAATGTCATATATAAAGTGAAATGGTGGTTTCGAACCCATGGGTTTGGGGTATTTTCCCATGGTATTGGGAATTAATTATTTAATTAGGGAACATATCCCTTCTTGAATGGTTATAAAAAAGTATAAAAAGAGAAAGCATTAAGAGAAAGTTAGTGTGTGAAAAATGGATTAGCAAAGATTGAATTGTGAAATCAGTTTTAGGTAATCTTGGCATTTTTTCAATAATTTTTTTCTAGGATGTTTCAAACCCTGAGATATTGTAGAGATAAATGAGATATATTGGTGTACATGTGGTAAAAATATTAGATGATGATTCACTATACTTTCAGATATATGTCATGTGGAAGTTAGGTTTCCTTAATGCTCCTTAAATCAGTTTCAAACAAGTCATCTTAGCACTTTTGTTGTTACTTATTTTATGGGATGTCTCTGACCTTAATATTTTGCAAAGACAAAGGAAATATCTTGGTGTACATGTGGTAAAAATGTCATATGCTGGTCCACTATACTTTCAGAGATATCCCTATAGAAGTTAGGGTTCTTGAATTCTCCCAAAATCCATTTCAAGCATGTCATCTTGGAACTTTCGCTATAACTTATTTTCTGTGGTGTTTCAAACCCTGATATTTTGTAGAGACATAGGATAGATCTTGGTGTACATGTGCTCAAAACATTAGATTATTTTTATCTACACTTTCATAAATATGCCATGTGGAAGTTAGGGTTTCTGAATGTTCCTGAAATCAATTTCAAACAAGTCAGCTTGGCACTTTTGCTATAACTTATTTTCTGGGATGTTTTAGACCTTGATATTTTGCATAGGAATAGGAGATAACTTGGTGCACATATGGTAAAAATATCAGATTTTGTTTCTCTATACTTTGTTAAATATGATATGTGGAAGTTAGGGTTTATGAATGGTCCTAAGATCAATTTCAAATAGGTCGATTTGGCATTTTCACTATAGCTTCTTTTATGGGACTCTTCATACTATGCAAATTTCAGAGAGTAGAGGAGACATACAGAAGTAACTCAAGAAAAAATATCATAATAAAATTTACAAAATTGGATATGTGGCATGCTATACAAGTATGTTCCTGGGAAGAGACCCAAAACAACAAGCTTTTGGAAAGTTGTCATTTGGAAATTCAAATTTTGGTCAGACCTATTAAAGGAAGAAGTAGTGATAAGACCTAGTGAAGGTAGAATCAGTGAGTAGACATGGTAAAGGAAGAAGAGGCAAGCATATCTGGCGAAAGAAAAAATAGCAAGTAGACTCGGTGAGGGATGGTGCAACTCAGATATTGGTGTCTCTTGCTAAGTTGGTGCTTAGCAATGGGGATTGGTGTCTCCAGTATATTGGTGTCTACGAAGATCTGTAATATATTTGCGTCTCTTTCTAAGTTGGTTCTTAGCGGTGGGGATTGGTGTCTACGAACATCTGAAAGACATTGGTGTCTCTTACTAAGTTGGTTCTTAGCGGTGAGAATTGATGTCAGTAGATTGGTGTCTACGAAGATATGTAAGAGTAGGTTGGTGCTTACTGGGATTTGTATCAGTTGGGATTGGTGTCTACAATAGGTCGGTGCCTAAAAATATTTGTAACAGTAGGTTGGCTCCTACAAAGAATTATAAAGAGAAGTTTTTTGGTTTTCTCCTAAAAGGATTTCCACGTAAATCATGTGTTCCATGTTCTGCAGTTAATATGTGATTGTTTTCTTATGGTTGATGAATTTTTGGAAAAGTAAAAAATTGTCTTATATTGATCCACCCCCCCTCTCAGTATAAGTGCATGCTCAACAGAAATATGAAAAATCCATTCTGTATGTCATATGATAAAAATTATATTCTTTGTTTGATTTAATACAAATTTGTATTCACATTCACCTCATTTCAAAGTCCAAAACATAAACACATAGGTATCATAATTAGTGTAGATAAATCATGTGAGAAATATTATAATACTAGCCAACCTAAACCACCCTACTAACATGCCATACCACATATATATCAAAGCTTAAGCACAAACTTTGTTCCATCTTGGAAAAGGTACAATATCGAATGTTTCCCACATCTACAAAGTCTTGCAATTTTTCATTCTCGATTGGCCTCTTGATCAACTTAGCAAGAGATGGTTCGATGAAGACACATCAGATAGGGTACACAAAAATGAAACCTGAATGGATAAGATCTCTTTGAATGTCCAACAAACTGGATAATCAACATTCCTTCTCCTCCTCACACAACTTAGATTGGCGTGTACTTCATAACTAAATGCTCTTCCCATTCCATTTAAGCACTAATGAGGTAGCATTTGATTCGGAACATCAAAACACCACACAATAAAAAATGAACATTTTATTGAATTTAGACTAATAACAAAAATCTAGACTAGAAAGATATGATTTTCATGTTTGAAAGTGTGAATATTGATGTATATAAAGTACAAAATGGATTCCAAAAATGTAAATATTGGTTTTCCAAAGTGTGAATTCCAAAATTGTGAATTCCACACTTTGGAAATATTGATTTTGACCTATTTCCAAGGCTATTAGACTAAAATTAGTCCAAATTTAATGAAATGGTCATCTAAGTAAAATGGCATGGCATGACCTTGAAGTCCCTGAGAATATGTAGTAGCCTTAAATCCATGTGACAACAAAAAATACACAAATATTCCTCCCATTCTCTCTCTCTCTCTCTCTCTCTCTCTCTCTCTCTCTCTCTCCAACTCTAGAATGCAAAGAAGAATTAATTGAGTTCCTAACACCATTCACATGATGGGAAACCTCATCCTCACAATCTATTGAATTTCCATTTTCATATCTAGACTGAATTTTCAAATCATGTTCAACCCTAAATGCAATTGAGCCTCAAAAAGTGATGAAACTGAGCAATCGACCCAACCTTCTTGTGAAAATAAACTAATAGAGAAGAGATCAAAAAGTTAAGAATGGGAATCTCTAATAGTGCCTCAAATGATATGGGAACAACAACCTTCCTCAAAGTATCCAACAACAATCACATCCCTTTGTTCCTTTGTTCCATTGGGGTTGAGGATGATTGTTAGAAGTTTCGTAGGGGTGAACAACAAAGGAAGAATGATCATAAAACGAATGTGGGGAAGGTAATTTGTAAAAAAGAGCCTCCATTGATGAAAATATAATATATATGTCTTCACAAAAATATCTTCTACTAGTCCCCATGAACACATGAAGGTATTTAGAGCTCACTACATGCATACAATTAGATCATAATGGCTTGCAGATAAACATAGGTTGAACCAAAAAAAATATCCAATAACTCTTAGTTTTAGAACAAAGGGTCTTAGTCTCATTAGATTCTCTAAAATCATATTAGCATTAAAAACTATGTTTATTATAAAACTAACCCTCTTTTAAGGAAATCAATCCACCTTAAAAACGAGTCAACCAATTCGATCTTGTTTTAACTAACTAACTTTCATCGTAATAATCCTTTTTTTTCATTTTAGCATAATAGTCTTAGAAAACATTCATGCCCCTTTGCACATAATTAATTTTATATAATTGTGCATGATAAAAAAAAATTAAACATTTTTTTTGTAAAAATGAACATGGTATTAACATTTACAATAACATAAGATATGAAGTGATTTCTGTAGAAAAACAAACTACCAAGTAGTTAGTTTTTTCTTTTAAATTCATGTCATAATTTTTTCCATACTTATTTTAAGCGCAACATGTGGTATACAAAATATAAGTTTTTTAATGAAGGTTTCTCATCAGGGTTGAGAATGCTTTCATATGCTTTCCCAAGTTTGAATGAATCTCTTGTCATAGGTAGGAGCTTTGGGAGCATCATTGGAAATGCACAAAGTAATGAAGGTAGATCAAGTAAGTGGTTTTCAAGGAAGAAAAATATATTACTTTACATGGTTCCCCTCCCAGCCCTTGATTCGGGAAGTCTAGAACTTTTCTATGTCATCTTTCAAACTCGAAGCAGTACATTATTTCTCAATCTAGTGTGAGTTATCAATGTTTTTATTGCCTTCTTAGTGATAAATTTTTTTGAAGGATGAACATTAGTAAATGTATTTGTAACTCTTCTAGGGAGGTAGGAGTTTGTTTTTTGTCAATGAGATTTTTTTAACTAATTACATAGAAGAGACAAATAAAAAAGATGAGATATATAAGGGTCCAACTAGAAACTCCTTAATTATATTGATCTCATCCCAATATAACCTTCCTAGAAACTATTCACATTAATTTTGTTTTGGATGTAATTTTCTTAAATAAATATAGATTGTAATGTTGTTTTGATATAATTTCTTATATAAATATAAACCTTATTAATTAATTATTTATATATAAATAATGTTATATGAAATTAGCCATTACTCATATTATTAATATCAAAAACTTTTCATTGCACTATAAAAATGACACAAATAACATTCATTGGTTCGTTGCACAATCTCATGGATATGGAGATACTAATGTGTTTAAGTCGGAGACAAACATTGAAATTATAAAACATGACAAACATATGGAATGGTACTCCAAAGAAAAGGACATTGTTGTTGAGTTCAAATATATTCTAAACAGAAAAAACGACGACACTAGCCAAATGTTGCACTTGCTAAAACGACGACACTAGCCAAATGTTACACCTGCTACAAGAGTTACAAAACATATGATTGTTCTCTTCCTGTTTTCTCTCACAAAGATTTGTAATTCTCACTCGAAAACAACTCTCACCGAGGGAAATGAAGGTGACCATTCCAACTACAAAGGCCAATATCATAGCAGCAATACCCATGTGGTTACATTTTCCACCAGTGTGGTTTGACAACAAAATATAATGCAAAATAAAGGTCCCAAAGTTATTTGGAATGCGAAGAGTCTGTGGCAATGAAAACCATTCCTGGTAAGAAGTATATTTGTTGGTCCATGAATACATGAAGGTATTTAAAGCTCATTATAGGTCTACAATTTAAATATAATAGCTTATGGACAAACATAGGTTGAACCTAAACAAGTTTTGCATTAGATATGGAATGAGAGTGTCACCATGTAACCATAAATATGTAATAGTATTCAAGATTTAGCTAGTTATTTTGTAAATTAATTTAGAGAAGCCTGAGTTCCAAAAGGTTTCATTTGTGGTATGATGTCCGCTATTAATTTTATTGCAGTGTTGTTATAGATTTTGTTCTCCTTCATTTATTGGCAACCATAATTAATAAACCATAATCAATCTGCAAGGGGACAGATCATTGAGATGATTGAGAGTCATAGACAATATTCCACTTGTTTGGTAGAAATGGTTAATGATGAAGACAAATTGTGCAGGAAAAATATGGGGTTCAGAGACAAATGCCATCCAAAATAGGGTAGTGCAATTGATTGATGATTATGGGGAAAGAGTGCCAAAATCAAAGGAAACCTTAAAACGAGAGACTGGTAAGACACTATCAAATATGAGAACATATAGCCAAAGGTTTCAAAACTTCCCAAGACAATAAAGAATTGAAACAAGAATTGATCTGGACAAAACATGTGCCAATCTTTTGTTTGCTATAGGTTTGTTACTATACCAAATGTCATTTTTTTGCATTGAGATTCATATTCAATTTTATGAACTAGGTTCGGTTGATTTGGTTTGGATATGTGTGCATTATGTAGTTGTCTTATGACTTGGCCGATACATTATCAAAGAAGACAACTTGGGAACTATCCATGGAGTTCTCTCCAAAAAAAAATATAATGGTCTTTCTCATTGATGGATTTCTCAAATTCCAAATTTTAATGGCCTATAGTTTGAGTAGATGCTTGATTTCTCAAATAAAATATGTTAGGATATTTAGACACTTAAGAGTTAGTTAATATCAAATCGGTCTAATGTGTCATTAGGTAAAAGTGTGTTTCATTAGTATGCATTAGTATGCATTTGCAGTTAGGTAATCCAATGGTCACAATATGTTCCCGACATAGAGTGTTCTGACAGTTCATATTTTCCTCGATCTTAAAAGCTACATTGATCCATGGCTTAACACTTGATTGGTCCAAGATCTATATTTAAAGAGAATGTAGGGTCATTTGTCAACGATCGATTGTGAGAAACTCTCTTGTAAATATCTCTATAATATTTTTCTTTTGTATTAATAAATTGCTCCAAGTGACAATGTTGGTTGGGGTAGTGGATGTTTCCCCATAGGGTTTTTACCACGTCAAAACATTAGTGTGTCGATCTTTGATCTAGTTGTGTGAGTGGTTATTGAAGGTGTTTGTCCTCTGTTGGAATACATGTGTTTTCGAACATGGTATCAGAGGACATTTGAAAGCGCACTCTCATTGTAGATTGAGATCATGAAGTCATGTTTCCGCATCTTTGGTTTCTACAATTTCCGTACATTTCTGGGCTGAGAGGATTGTTTCATTTCATCTAACACACTCGTTTCAATTAGGAACACCTTTCGTTTCACTCGAAAAGGTTTCCATTTGCCAAAGATATATCCATTTCAGTCAAATCAGAGGTATAAAGTCTATGTTGATTCATTGGGTTGGTTGTCATTGATGTCAACCCTTGAAGAAAGTTCGGTAGCGAATTTCGGTAGCACAAAGGTTTGGGTAATGGACCCAAGTTTGTCTGATGGATAATGGTATGATTTTTGATATATTTGTTGGTAAGACTATTCTATATGGATAGTACATGTCATGTCATTTTCGGTGGTATGTGGAACGTCACATAACTTCTCACGTATAGAGAGTTATGGCCATGTGAAGTTGGAGAACCCTCACGAGTCATCTAGAAGCCCCAAAAAGTCAAAGTGTTTTCAAAAGAAATTATTTAAATAATAAATTTAATGGAGAACTCCCTAAAATAAGGAAAGTGGGATGCTACATGAAAGTATAAATAAGAGGCAAGGCTCTCTCATTTAATCACACTTGAACATATTGAATATCTTTTGTTGTGTAAGGCTTATTGCAAGTACTCATTGATACATCTGAAGTTGTGAAAGTATGAGGTAGTACAAAGGGTTGACGGTGAAAGTTTTGGAATTACAGCGAATACTAAAAAACCCTAATTTTTGAGGCGTATGTGGGTGAACAGTGTATTAGGGTGCGTACATACGCGGGTTGGCAGTGTACTAGGGTGCGTACATGTGGGTAAAGACATGGAAAATTGAGAAAATGAAGATGTAGAGGTTCTAGATTCTGAGATCAAGCTCCCAGGAAGGTCTACAGTGCTCAGATACATCAGATCTATCCATTGGTTCAAAAGGTATGTATTATTTCTATGAATAGTTGGATTTTGATGTATGCATGAGAATGGTTACGGAGATTTGAGGATTCTCCCTAGAGAGACTTGTGGCTACATGGGATCTTATCTGTAAGTTAGATCTATAGAAATACAGTGCTGGTATATTTATCATTGATACTTCTTGTTAAAGTTGAGGCACATATTGTATTTCTTGGCATATGGCTAAGGGTTTTTGTGGTACATGGTTGAGAGCTTGTTGATCTGGATTATTTTTAGCACGAAATGAGAACGAAGATATAATAAAGAAATGCACAGATATATCGCATATATTCAATAATATAACATAAATGTATCAGAGATGCAACCATAAACACAGATATACAGTAATACACGTTTTCTATTAATGAAAGAAATGTACAGAGACTGTAAAAATACAGAGTGAAAGACTCGTTAGAATGGTGGCATCTTATCTATGAGAAGAGATGTGATGGATACTCGCATTCGCAAGAATATGATTATTACAATGAGGCTCTAAGGGCCTTTTTAACATAAGGAAAATCCAAAACCCTAACCCCGGAAGATGAAAAACCAAAAGGTTTGCGGGCCTCGATGGGGGTAGTTGATACGTCAACTTCCCAGGGGCATAACTTTGGCCTACGATCTCTGTTTGGGGCACACGATAGCTCGTTGGAAAGATCTATCCAAGAACTACAAATTTTGAGTGAGAAACATCAATATACCATCTATGTTGCTGCCCCTTTTCTCAAAAACCATCGTTCAGGGCCTCAAAATGGCCCCGGAAGTTAAAAGCTGCTAAAAATAGTAAATTACCAAAATTGCCAGAAAATTGTTTTGAACCAGTTGGAAAAGTTGGGTGGCCACCAATATCCACCTAGATCAATCCTCCCTCCTTAGGATGCAATCGTCTCCATTGCGTTGAGTTCCTGGGGGAGAGGGAAAAGTGTTTGTTGAATCTGCATCTTGGTAAGCTACTTGTGTTGCTGGAGACGTCGCGTTGCTCAGTTTGTGGAACTCTGTCACGACCCTGTTGAGGCTGAGGCTATTCAAAAAGTTGAGCTACATGATAGGATGGTGTGCATGAGGAATCTTTGCACTTTGTTGCAACCTTTTCGACCTTCTTCTGTTGGATAGAAGGTGCTTGGGGCGAGGCTATAGCGGTTGCAGTGTCCTTTTGTTCCCCTTTTGAACAGATTGTGAAGAAGATGAATTTTGTATTATGAGATACTACCTTGCAACACTTTTTAGGTGGAACAATAGTTGGAATTACCTCTGGTATTCTGTAGAGATGACCCCCCAAAGTAACAATGACACTACGGGGTCGAGACTCATAAATAGCATGACGCTTCCACATATATGGTTGGCCCAACAAAACATCACATACATCCAATGGGACAACATCAAATAATACCTCATCCTTGAAGGGTTGGATGTCGTATGACAATCGACATTGTTGGATGACATGGAGATCTCGTCCTTGGTGAATCCAACCAATGTTGTATGGTTGGGGGTGTGGTTTTGTCGACAATCCCAACTGTTTGATGACCTCTGCTGAGATGAGGTTCTTTTGGATTCTGATATCAACAATAAAATGGAATGGGGTCCCCTTCACCCACATCTGTGAATCAAAAAGGAGCTCCCCCTCTTTAGGATCTGTTGGTTCTTCTGGTTGAATTGTTGTGGTCGCGACAATAGTAGTGGGGTTTGCGTCGATGATCTGTCTTTTACCAATATTTTCAAAATCAAATTTTGAATCAAGGTTTGGCTCCTTGTCTTTGATCTCAGCCACCAATGACTATTTTGGGAAACATTCATCGATTTTGTGCCAGGGGATTTTGTGGAAATCGCACCATTTTCCGGTGTCCTTCTTTGTCTTCCCATGACCCTTCTTTTCCTGTGGCTTGGACTGATTTTCGAGAGATGGTTTGTTAGGGTCGTCTTTGTCATACTTTGGTTGTTGCAGATTTGAAGACCCAAACTCCCGTTTGTTCTGGTGCTTAAATTTCTGCTCGATTTTAACAACATATCGATAAGAAACACCGAGTGATGAGATGTCCAGAAAATCCATTTCAGTTTGGATGTATCTATGTAGAGCCCCACGATATTTCAAAACCAAATGTCGTTCAGAGTCTTTGATACCCATCTTAGTGCGCAAGGTATGGAAGGTATTGGTGAACTCTGGAACTGCTTGGCCCCTCTCTTGTCGTAGTGTGGTCCATCTCATGTACTAGTCTTCATAGTTTCCAACAGGGTAATATTGTTCCTTTACTACATCCACAAAAAAATCCCAAGTGGGTTCTAAAGATGTCTAAAAACAACCTTAGTTTAACATTAATTTATCAACTTGAGGATTCGTCTTTTATCTCAAAGAATATTGGAAAAGTCTATGCAGATAGCTCGTAGAGGCTAAAATCGTGTAGTGAAAGAAAATCTAAGTTTATCAACAATCAAGTTCCTCAAACATTCACTAAAGTTTCTAGGAATTGAAATCTAAAGATGTGAATTGGAAAGAAACTAATTAATCTATTGAATTCATTTTAAGAACAGTAATTGAATCTAAATAAAGACTTGCATAATTGACTATTATTATGAATCAAATTGTTGGAAAGAAAAAGGCGAATTACTCTATCTATGGAAAGAAACAGAGACTGTAATCCAATCGAAAAGAGACAACAATCGTATTTCTATTGAAAGGAACAACAACTATATTCTAACAGAAAGGAACAACAAATGTAAACTAAGTAAAAGGAACGGCAAATGTAAACTAAGTGAAAGGAACAACAAATGTGAACTTATGAGGAACTGTCATGCATCAAATCTCAGTAATAGGAATTGGAACAACAAACATCTAATGCTTCAGGAATATCTATCTCTTGCAATTGACATGAAATAATCAACACACTTATGCATTCATTTAACTACTATAAAAGAGAATTGAATCACAAAATAGAAATTGAACTGATATAATTACAGGTCGAACAATAGCTCCTTCAGACTGGGCCCTTGGTCCTTAGAAGCACTGCTATTTGAAATTCAATATATAGAAATGGTAAAACCAC
Source organism: Picea engelmannii (assembly GCA_009831015.1). Classification (NCBI taxonomy): domain Eukaryota; kingdom Viridiplantae; phylum Streptophyta; class Pinopsida; order Pinales; family Pinaceae; genus Picea; species Picea engelmannii. Next base: position 18,348 of record ML833885.1, read on the forward strand.
TCAAATATTTTATTAATTTCATAACTGGTACAACATTTTACAAAAACCGCTAATGCATAGAAATTCTAAGTTCTGAGTTCTTAGATGCAATTCTTCTATATCTTTTCAAGATCTATTTGCCCCTTATATATTAAAATAATCTGGGTAAATTAAGCTATCCTAAGGATCGAGAGATCCTTGGGATTTCTTTACTATTATAAAGTTACAATCTAAGAAACTCAATCATCTTCAAAACTGCCTTGCGCCATACAGTCCTCAACCCCCAATAGCTTGTACATATTCAAGATTTCTTTTTCTATCTTGGGTTAGACAATATTTAACCAATCCTGTAATAAAACCAGACAATTTCAATCATATTTTAGGATCTATGTAATCTAACTTCAGCAATAACGCAAAAGAGTATATTATTCATTTTCTATTCTATTTGCTCCTAAATAATCGAAAAGTCAATCAAGATGATATCATAAAATGTGGGAAAAAGGAAGATATTTATACCTTTTTCATAACCTAACATACCCCACAGCTTACCTTCTTGCATGTCCTCATGCAAGTTGAGATCTTACATGTAAAGCAGTAATGTTGTAAGGTGGAAAGGTTGGTTCACCAGGCCTTCTGAACCCATTACTTCTTTTGAGTTCTTCAAAAGCAACATCCTCCCTTTTCTTATTAATTTGAAAATATCTTTGGTAACTTTCTGGAGGAAACCAAATGATAGGGGGATTATATCTGCACCCAATCCAAGCAGGTCCTTCCTCTTCGAGCAATCGAGAATACATTTCTATTATGAAGGTGGCTGCAAAGAAATTCCTGTACCCAAAGGGTTCCCTACTCATTACTTCACTGGAGGATGCATCCCATCTCAGTTTAGAAGCAGCAAGAGCTTCTTCCTTAAGCTCTCTAAAATGAGTGAGACCTTAACATATAACCCGTATATGGATAGGGGCTAAGGAGTCTAGGACCCCCCCTCTTTTCATAAAAGTTTTATGTCGCATAATGGATGGAAAGGACTTTGGAGGCTCTCCCCTAACCCGGAGATCTAGCCCAGTTTCCCTCTTTAGGAAGGTTTTATGAGCTTTACCCCATCTGACATGGTTCTGAGTAAATGAAAGAAATGCCTGAAACTATATGTCACCTATGAATGGGCCAGGGTTATCTTTCCTTTCTTCTTCCAGAATGAAATTATGAAAGTACAACTCACATAAAAAGTATTGTACCTTTTTGTCCTGCTCTCTGAAACATGAAATAAACTCAAGCACAGTGGAAAATGAAATAGTTTTACCTGCTCTGATGGCCTTCACTCTCAATAACAGATATCATTTCAGTAAGAACAAAGTGTAATTAGTGGCAGGGGCTCTGCAATTAATAACATCAGAGTAGATATCACAGATTTCTTTGATTTCTCCAAAGCTTTTTCCAATTGGGTTTGCACCTTTTTTACCTTCCCTTGGGCTCTGGTGAGTGAAACATAGGTCTCACTCTTTGTTGTTGTCATGTCCTTTAGTTGTTTAACAATCTTTTGATGTTCAGCCCTAGTGACCATCTCATCTTGGTGTTGAGCCAATGCTCGATGGGCTTGTCCCATCTGTGCCTTTAGTTTATCAATGGTGACACCTTGTGCTTGAGATTGGGATGCTTGGTATTCTTCCATAGCACCCATATCTTCCCTGGATTGATTTAATGCTTGTTGGACCTATGTAAGATCTACTTCTAGTCTATCCACAATATCACTCTGTTTCTAGGACTGGAGTGCTTGGTGCTCTTCTATAGTCAATAATTCATTTCTGTTTTGAACCAGGGTTTGTTGAGACCGCATCAATTCTTCCTCCAATCTCCTGATGGTAGCATTCCGCTCAAGGAGTTGAGCTATTTCCTCTAATACCGGGGTGTTTTTCTGCACCTCAGCATCAATTGCTTCTGTAGCTGTCATATTTTCTTGTGTTTCTAAAGGAATTGATTCCGCGTTCTGAGCTATTGTTTCTTCTACTACTATTTCTTCATGGTCTGTCTGTATCCCTATAGAATTTGTACTGACTGCTTCTTTAGGAAGAGGGTTTCTTCCTTGCACTCTGGCCCTTTTTTTTTCTTTCTTCTATGGGCCTTATCTGCTTGTTCTAACTGTTTCCTCAATTCCTTAATAATTTACTTGAGTTTAACCACCTTATGTTTTAATACTTCAGCCTTCTTAGCCTTTTTCTTCAACAGTTTGTTTTATTTTTTTAACTTTCTAATTTTCTTATGGCTCTTGGCTGATTTTTGTTTATGAGAGGCCTCAAGGTATTCTTCATTTTTTCCAGCAGATGGTTGTTCCTCTGTCCCTTCCAAATGTTATGTCAGTCCAAGAGGGCTTCTTGTTTCAAAATGAGGTTCTTCCTGTGTTGTGTCCTCTGGAAAAGACATTTCAATATCAAGAAAATATTTAATTGGTTTTGAAGAGGAGGCTTCTTCTGGGCATTTTTCTGGATTATTTGTGCCTCTGTCAATTGAGGTTCCCAAGCTTCCCAAAACCTGGGCTATTTCTACCTTATAGCTCTTCATAAATTGTTCTTCCAGATGCTCTAATGTCAATTGGGTGTATTCCTGATCATTAATTTGTGAGGTTTGTTATGCTTTCCCAATTTCTTGAGCATTCTCACGTGGAGACTACTCTGTAGAATTATGAATTTCTTCAGGCTGTTTTTTTGTACCCTGGATTGCTTCAATTGTTTCTTGAATTCTTCTACTTCTTCTCCTTGTTTGAACGATGGTTTAGGGGAAATTGTTGCTCTCTTCCTCTTTTTCATTAATGCCTATGTTTGTGAGGTCTGGGCCTCTGTGATTTGGGCAAGGTCTACCTCAGCTTCAGTTTGAGGAGATGGGATTTCTCTTTGGGAAGTAGTCTCCTCTACCTGTCTATCTTCAATTTCTTGTGGTGGGTTTTCATGGCATAATTCAGGTTGCTCCAGTTGTGGAGGTCTATTAGCCTCAATCAGGTTATCCTAGGTCAATTGAGTTTGACTCAGTTCTTTATTTATTATCATTTTAACTAATCTATGGTGACTGATAACAGTAACAGGGTCCTTGGATTTTTGTGTTCTTAAGGCAACCTCATGTAATATGGCATTCAGAAAGAAAGGTAGATTAAGTACTAATTGTTGTTTTAAGGCTACCAGCAATTTGAGGTGGCAAGGTCAAATTATGTCATATCGCCCATCACAGTTGATGTACCACTGAATTATCCTTGCCAGTACTTTCCATGGTTCTCTGAGGGTACTAGGATTAAGTCCCTTTCCCTTGTTATCAAATTCTTCCCCAGGGTCTGTGAAAGTTTCCACAGCTTCCTTCAGTGTTGTGTATCTTCCTTTCCACTGAATGCCTGTGTTAGGGAGGCTTGTGACCTCTGCTAAGATTTCTGGGGAAACTGATATTTTTATGCCTCATACCATAGAGATTTCTCCCTACAAATTCTGAAAGAATTCAAGCATGACATTCGTGTTGTATCCTTGCAGACGGTTGAAGTACTCCATCCACCCCAACCAGTGCAGGATGTCTCTTGCTTGCTCTGTAAATTGTAGTAAAGTTGGCTCATTGCGCACACCTCTGCCACCCATTTTGTGAGAAAATGTGGATGACTATTGTTCCTAGTAGCAGACTTGGTTAGACTAGCTCAGAGGAAAAATTACTGAAAATAGAAAATATCAGAGACAACAAATTTTTACAAATGTGGGTATTTATTACAATCATTACTATCTTTATCGAGAAGCATGACGAGTGTCCACTCCCCTCATTAATATAAAGGTCGACCTCAACTGTCAGCATAGGGGAAAGTAATGAGTGTAGGTATTGATGGTGAGAAGTAATGATTGTACTGCCACTGCCAATGAGGATCAATGATTTATTTTCAAACAACATATTTTAATGGTAATCATTAAATGTTAGTCCTATTTTGTGGAATTGAAATATACCTATACTCAAAAGAATGCTTTAAGGATATATACACCTAATAAATTAAATATGTTCATTTGAATAATATCCCACATATCATAATGTTGTTACTTTTTCGTTTTATTGAATACAACTGAAATTATAGCCGCATTATTGAGTGAAGGAAATCTAGAGACACGCAGAAACTTGGAATTTAAGGTAAACTTCCATACCACAGGCAGAGCCACTGTTGCCAACAAGCGTCCATAGCCTCGATAGGGTTGCCTTTTAACCCTTAGATGAGCATGTATCCTTGATAATTATTTGAATCATCTTTTCAAAAAATACCATTATCCTGGTTTGGTAGCCAGATGGTGATAATGCCACTCACTAGATTGTAACTTAGGTGAACAAGCTAGCTCGTGATGAGACCCCTTGTCTTTTGACTAGAAAATGTCAAATGCCATTGCCCTGGTTTGGTATCCATAGTGGGAATGCCACTTAGGTTATTATCCTATGATTGTGGTAGGTTAGCTCATGATGAGACCCCCTATTCTTTTTGAAAAAATTTAATTTATTATTATTATTATTATTATTATTATTATTATTATTATTATTTAAGTTTTTCCCGAAAAAAAGACCATTATCCTAGTTTGGTATCCAGATGATGATAATTCCACTCACTAGAGTGTAACTTAAGTGAACAAGTCAGCTTGTGATGAGACCTCTTATCCTTTGACAAAATAAAATGTCAAAGGTCATTACCCTTGTGTGGTAGCCATAGTGGGAATGTCACTTAGGTTAGTATCCAATGATCATGGTAGGTTGGCTAGTGATGAGACCCCCTATTCTTTGTCGGGAAAGAAAGAAATTTTATTGATTTTTATTTATTTATTTTTTAAGTGTATGAAGGGAGGCTCGTCTACTCCTTAAGAGTAAGGGATGGCGTAAAGAAGTGTAAGGATGCCAAGTAAAAGTGTGTCGCAGACTCCTTATTAATTATAAAGGTGAGATATCATTTAAGTGTATGTGTTTGTATACGGGAAAACAAATGAATTTTAGTGGTTACAGGTTATGAACAAGGTTTAAGATATTTCGAAGAAAGTGATCCAAAAAAACAATTTGATAAGGTATGGGAGATAGTCCACAAAATAATGATAGATCGTTAGAAATAATGTTGGTGAAAATTATTTGGTGAAAGTTGTACCCCAAAGGAAAGGTTTAGTGGTTTATCATCAATGTAGGGAAGGAACAGAAAAATGAAAAACAGGTGTGCAAAAGGAACAGTGGGTGCGAAAAAGGAATGACAGTTGTTCCATTCAAAGGAACAGGGGATGCGCAAAAGGAACAACAATTGTTCTGTTCAAAGGAACAACAAGCGCGCAAAAAGGAATAACAATTGTTCTGTTCAAAGGAACAACAGATGCACAAAAAGGAACGACAATTGTTCCGTCCAAAGGAAAAGCAAGCACGCAACAAGGAACAGAAATTGTTCTGTTCAAAGGAACATCAGGCGCACAAAAAGGAACGACAATTGTTCTGTCCAAAGGAACAACAAGTGCACAAAAGGAACAACAATTGTTAGGTTTTTGACCATTTGAATAGGTAATTTTTTAGAAACCTAGAAATGTGTTTTTCTTGAATTCAAGGTTGATTAGTCATCAACTAAATTCATTTATGAGTTGGTTTATTTCAAAATTAAGTAGTGGATTGTTTGTTAATGTTTTGAATTTAATTATAGTTTCCCAATTGCTACTGCTAAATCATGACACATTCATTTCTCTATGAAAGTCAGGGTTTGGGTGATGAGATGAAGCATGAGTTCGGAACAGAAAAGATTGCTAGTTGAATTCATTACAATTATCCTCCCTAGTTCTGATTTTCTCGAATGACTGTAAAAAATAAAAAATAAAACTAAATAAAATCTACAGAAAAAAATTATATACAGTATGTACAGTGTCAGCAGAATTCAACATTTATGGATTTGGGGTGGCTAGATTACCTTCCCAGCCAGCCAAAATTCAAATGGTAGGATCCTTACTTACTTCCTGGTAGAAAGATTATTTTGAGGGCGGTTGTTGATAGAGTCGTAGCCGGTGTCCATTGACCTGAAATGGAGATCCGGACCCGTCCATTGTGCTTAACGTGACTATGCCATTATCATGGACTTCATTGATTTTGTATGGTCCTATCCACCATGTTTGTAATTTTCCTGAAAAATACTAAAATCTGGAATCATAGAGGAGCGCCCAATCACCTTTTCTAAATGATTTTTTCTTGATATGCTTGTCGTGCTAGGTCGTTCTCTATTGTTGAATAACAGTCCGGTGCTCTACAGCAAACATACATGCTTCATCCAATTCATTGAGTTTTTGAAGGCGTTGTTTATGTGCTTTTGTAAGATCCAGTCTGATTTCCTGAGCCATCCTTAGAGTCTTGATTTCAAGCTTGATTGGGAAGATGGGTTCTTTTCCATAGAATAAATGATAAGGAGAGTAGCCAATGGTATTATGCCATGTTGTGCAATAAGCCCATAAGAAATTTGGAATCTCAGAAGCCCAATTATGTCTATTTGTTGAGACAGTCTTTGTCATGATTTCCTCTAGGAATTTATTGGTGCTTTCCACTTGCCCATTTGCTTGTGGATGGTACAGAGAAGTAATTTTGTGTTTGATATGATAATTATCCAGGGTGATGGTGATTCTATGAGATGTAAATTGTGACCCCCCATCAGTAATTACCTCTCTTGGTAGTCCATAGCATATGAATAATTTGAAAATAAATCTGATGACTACTTCTTCTGTTGCATTTGGTAAGGCTTCTGCCTCTACCCATTTAGTCATGTAGTCCATTGCGACTAGAATATAGGCCTTCTGATTTGAATTTGGATTGAAGGGGCCAACGAAGTCTAGTGCCCATCTCTCAAATGGTTCTGAAACTACTTGTGTTTTCAAAGGCATTTCATCAGCCTGACTTGGTTTTTCCATCCGTTTACAACTATCGCAGGTCTGGACATATTTCTTCGCATCTCTGAATATTGAGGGCCAATAATAGCCCATCTACAAAATTTTGTGTCTAGTCCTACAATCTGCAAAATGCCCACCACAGGGCTCATCATGTCCAGCCTTTAGTATGTCATAGATTTCATCATCTCGTATGCATCTGCGGATCTGGAGATCAACTCCNNNATGGAAGAGATATTCGTTGATCTAAGTGAATCATGCGCTACGCTGAACGATCAGTTTTCTTTCCCTTGATCTTCCCGCTACTAGGTAATTTTCCACATCAGCATACCAAGGTGGCTTTGTAGTAACGACAAACAGATGCTCGTTTGGAAATCGATCTTCGACTGTTAAGGAGTCGTCTGTTTTGGGTATGCGGGATAGGAAGTTTGCGACAAGGTTTTCTCTCCTGGGTCGATCTTTGATGGTGATATCAAATTCCTGCAATAGTAAAAACCATCGAGTGACCCGTCCATTAGTAATTGGTTTATTATCCAGATATATAATAGTCGAATGATCAGTATACAGAGTGAACGGATAGCATGTTATATAATGACGGAATTTATTGATGGCATGTATAACAGCTAAAAACTCTTTCTCTATTACTATATAATTAAGTTCAACTGGATTAAGATTCTTGATAATAAAATAAGTGGTGTAGTGTTTCTTGTCCTCCTCCTATCCGAGGACAGCGCCTATGGAAATATCTGATGCATCGGTGGAGATGTGAAATGGTATTTTCCAATTTGGCCCCCTTAACACCGGTGTTGTCGAGATCAACTTCTTGAGTCCTGCAAATGCCACATCACACTTGTCAAACCACTGAAATTCTACATTACCAGTCAATGCATGTAAAGCTGCAACAGTTCTTGCAAAATTTTCCATAAATCTACGATAGTATCCTGAAGTGCCAAGGAAACTACGTACCTCAGTTTGTGTGTGTGGTGTAGGTATATTAAGGATTACCTCTATTTTTGTTGGATCTACCCTAATTCCATCTGCAGAGATATATTTATATATTACCACACCTTTTGTCATCTTCATGTGACACTTTTCGGGGCTTAAACATAACCTAGTCGCAATGCACCACTCTAGTATTTTCTCCAAGTTATTCAGTGCTTGATCAAATTCATCGCCATAAGGATGATTTGAAATCATCCATATAGACTTCAAGTCCTTCGCTGATCAGATCGTTGAATATGCTCAGAATGGCCATTTGAAAAGTGGTTGGAGCATTATAATGTCCAAAGGGTAATACTCTGTATGCAAAAGTGGCCCAGGGGCATGTGAATGTAGTTTTATCTTGATCTTTTGGGGAAATCTGAATCTGATTGTACCCACTAAAACCATCTAGGAAAGAAAAGAATTTCTTTCCTGCCAAAGTATCCATGACCTGATCAATGAAAGGAAAAGGGAAGTGGCCTTTTTGAGTGGCTTTGTTAAGTTCCCTGTAGTCAACATAGATTCTCCATTTCCCTTTTTTATTTGGGACGATCACTAATGAGGAAACCCACCGACTATCTGAGATGCGATATATAAAATCTACGTCCAACATCTTTTGTAATTATTCTTTAACGATATCCCTGAGGTGAGGATTCAATATTCTCTATGGTTGTCGAATAGGCCGGGCATATTTTTCAACATAAATGTGGTGTTTGCAGAGTTTCGGATCAATACCTTTCATATCAGAATATTCCCATGCAAAATCTTGTTGGTATTTGGGGAGGACTTGAGTTAGCTTTTGTTGTTGTTGTCCATCTAAATTGGCATTGATGTTTAGATACCTCACTGTTGCAGTCTTGACGAGTTTGTTTTTATGAACAACTGTAGTTGGAATTTGTTGTTCCATTAAATCCTCTAGCAGGTCTCCCTATGCTTCACAGTCTAGAACAGCTTGGAGCATCTCGAAGGTCAGGTTGCTCATGGTGGTTGGACTATTGATAAACCCTCTGATTATGTCATTCTCTAGATGGTTTTTAAGTCTAAGGGCTTCTTCCTGCGTAAGAGGGGCTTGTAAATCCCTCTTTGGGTATCGCGGTGGTGGCAATTGTGGATATAGGAAAGTTGGACTTGGCTTAGCAGGAGGATTTAAAATGAGGTTCTTTGTGATACCCCCTCTAGTGATTGTCATATTACCTGCTCGACATCCTATGTACACATCTGTTGTTGCAATCCATGGTCTGCCCAGTATCGATGGATTCCCTTCAAGTCCACTTCTTGGGTTGATGATGAGGAAGTCCGTCGAATATTCCCAAGAGTCGACGAAGATGGCTATATCATGTAATGTGCCAACTGGTTGAAATACCGTTCGATCTGCCAACTGCATCATTATTGCGGTGGGTTCGAAGGAGTTAAAACCCAGGGTATTGTAGGTTTCCATAATCAGGATGTTGATGGCTACTCTCAAATCAACTAGTGTATTTGGAAAAGAACAACCCTGGATCTGAACTGTCACTATGGGATTCCTCGGATCTGCATATTTGACTAGTTCTTGTCTACCTAAAATTAGATCAAACAAGGCTCCTACCACGTGGACTATTGATGATGGATTTTTAATTTTTTCGACAGGATTTCTCCCACGTAGCTCTTTGATCGTTTTTGCGTAGATTGGGATGTCCTGAAGAGCTTGCAGGAGTGGAATCTTGATATATAAATTCTTGAGTTCCCCTGCAATGTTGAATTTGGGATATACGGTCGGTTTTGTTATCATCAATCTTTCAGGGAATGGAGGGGAGGGCGTTGCATCCTTATCAGGATCTTGTGATTTGACTGTGTTTCCCCCCTGCTTGATTTCTTCTATTATTACCACAGTCGAAGGTGTTGTTGTTGGTTGTTTTTCACTCTCCTTCTCTTGAAAAACGTTATTTTCTTCGGGAGAGATTATTTGTCCCGATCTCAATCGTAGTTCATTGCACCCTATCAAGCTGGTCTCTCCTTCCCCATTCTCCATAATCTGGACGAGCTGAGCCAGTCTGTTATTTTGATTTGGGTGAGGTTGGGATGGTAGTTGAGGGAGAAATTGTGATTGCGTATTTTGGGGCAATTGGAGTGGTCCTTGTAGCATAGGCTGAGTTTGAGGGGCCATCCCCATGAGGTGCTTCCAATTCTGATTCCAATTTGGGTTTTGGGTAGTCATGTTGGGCCACTATGAAGGGTAGATGTTGTTGTTTGATTTTTTCCAAGATGAGGTGGGATATTGTGAGTTAGGCCAAGTGGAAATTGCAGTTGGATGATTCTGCCATGCAAGATTTGCAGCGGGCGGGTTTTTCCAAGTGGGATTTGTAGGTGGGTATTGTTGGGGCTGTCAGTTCTAATTAGTAAATGGCTGACCCTGCCATGTGCTACCATGAGCTTCCTATTGATTATACTGTCCAGATAAGAAAGAGGAAGGGTCATGTAGTGTATTTGGAGTCTGATTCTGCCATTGACATTGCTGAGCCATTAGATATAACAACTCTGTTTCTTCTTCTTCTTCTCTAAAGATAGATTTCAGTTCAGGAAGCGATGGGCATTGTTTTGTGTCATGATATTTGGTGCAGATAGAACAAACCCAAACCACGTCCAAACGGAAATCCCTTGGACCATGTTTTCTTCTGCACCTGTGGAAAAATATGTCCAATGTTTGTTCTGCTTCTGTTTTTTTCTGTTTGGCCTGCAATACATCCAATTGTGTAGTTAGAGTTCTCAGAATATTTGTTTTGAAGTTTTCTAAGAGATTACCAACTTCATCTCGCGTAACACCCCCGCTGGTAATATTTTTATTTCTGGTGACGGCGATACACATCCATGATCTAGTCCGTGAACTTCCTCTTGAGCACCTGATGCACAATAGGACGATGTCATCATAAGTTTCTTGATAAATGTCACCCTTCCCCATTAAATTCAATGTTTCTACCCATTCATCTTTCATACCTTTAATCAGAGTTGCCTTAAGTACTTCACCTGGTAACATGCCATAGGGTGATCTTTGTAAATTATATTGAAATATCTCGACGTATTCTTCTAATGATTCATTTTCTTTTGCAGTCATTTGAAAGATTTCATCTTTTAAGTCTCTGGTTCTACAATAATCCTAATATTTTTTCAAGAAGGCTTGTTTCATCTCATCCCATGAGTTTATAGTTCCTCCCCCTAATCCCATAAACCAACGTAGAGTTGCTCCTTTCAAAGTGGAGGGGAACAATTTTAATTTTTAGGGTTCAAAGGTGTAATCATACCCTCTACACAGGACATCAAATTCAAATAAGAATACATCCAGGTCTTCTGAGATTAATCCATGAAAGGTTGGCAGGTTTTGTAGGGGAATTTCCTTCATGGGGGCATTGGCGATTGGATCAATTATCGGATATTCCAAAGTGAAAGTCTGGGGACGTTGTGGATTTGGTTGTGCCATTTTATAAAAAATATGCCAAAAATATTCAGGGATTTCTTGATCTGGATATTTTATTTGAATTGGTTGGTTATCCGATCCTTTAGGGGATTTGATTGCACTCCCTCTATCTCATATTTCGAGTATGCCTTCTTCTTTCACAAGAGATTCAGGATCGGGTGGTGGGTCTGTCTTAGCTATCCCATTGGTTTCTCCTTCTCCTTCATCCAGATTACAAGAGTTTCCCTCTTCTAAAGGGTTGAGGGGTGGAAGATCTGTGCTCTGAAAGCTTTGCTCCGTCCCTTCAGTTTTGTTATGAATCTCAGCATGGGCTGCAGTTGGTGAAACTGCCACCTGATGGATTCGGGTAGATCCTTTTCTAGGTCCAACCGAAGCTTGATATTCTGCTTTTCGAATGATGTCCTCTATGAAAGTGCTTCTTCCAAGGAGAACCGAGCCCTGGGATTTGGTAATTTTTGGTGGGGGTTTTGGTTTTTCAAGATCTTTCTTCTTAGTCATACACACTTCACACAAAAAAAAGAAAATCAAGAAATAAAAACACCTATGCAACCTCTTACTGCGTCAGCTGGAGGTAGGTGTTGGCATAATCATCTTACTTATTACTTGCATAGTTTCTTACCTTCCGTCTTCAATACCTCATCCTCCAGAGGCACAATCTATGTTACCTTTGACATTCTTCCTCGGCAACGATACCAAAATGTTGGGCTCTAAAGATGTCTAAAAACAACCTTAATTTAACATTAATTTATCAACCCGAGGATTCATCTTTTATCTCAAAGAATATCGGCAAAGTCTATGCAAATAGCTCGTAGAGGCTGAAATCGTGTAGTGAAAGAAAATCTGAGTTTATCAACAATCAAGTTCCTCAAACATTCACTAAAGATTCTAGGAATTGAAATCTAAAGTTGTGCAATGGAAAGGAACTAATTAATCTATTGAATTCATTTTAAGAGAAGTAATTGAATCTAAATAAAGACTTGCAGAATTGACTATTATTATGAATCAAATTGCTGGAAAGAAAAAGGTGAATTACTCTATCTATGGAAAGAAACAGAGACTGTAATCCAATCGAAAAGAGACAACAATCGTATTTCTATTGAAAGGAACAACAACTATATTCTAACAGACGGGAACAACAAATGTAAACTAAGTAAAAGGAATGACAAATGTAAACTAAGTGAAAGGAACAACAAATGTGAACTTATGAGGAAATGTCACACATCAAATCTCAGTAATAGGAATTGGAACAACAATCATCTAATGCTTCAGGAAATATCTATCTCTTGCAATTGACATGAAATCATCAACACACTTATGCATTCATTTAACTACTGTAAAAGAGAATCGAATCACAAAACAAAAATTGAACTGATACAATTACAGGTCGAATAGTAGCTCCTTCAAACTGGGTGCTTGGTCCTTAGAAGCATTGTTATTTGAAATTCAGTATATATAAATGGTAAAATTGCTCAAAGCTTTTATTAATTTCATAGCTGGTACAACATTTTACAAAAACTGCTAATGCATAGCAATTCTAAGTTCCGAGTTCTTGGATGCAATTCTTCTATATCTTTTCAAGATCTATTTACCCCTTATATATTACAATAATCTGGGTAAATTAAGCTATCCTGAGGATCAAGAGATCCTTAGAATTGCTTTACTATTATAAAGTTACAATCTAAGAAACTCAATCATCTTCAAAACTGTCTTGCCCCCTACAGTCCTCAACCTCTAATAGCTTGCGCATCTTCAAGATTTCCTTTGTTATCTTGGGTTAGACAATATTTAACCAATCCTGTAATAAAACCAAACAATTTCAATCATATTTTAGGATCTATGTAATATAACTTCAACAATAACACAAAAGAGTATATTATTCATTTTCTATTCTATTTTCTCCTAAATAATCGAAAATTCAATCAAGATGATATCATGAAATGTGGGAAAAAGGAAGATATTTATACCTTTTTCATAACCTAACAGGATTGGTCCCATATATTCCAGACTCCTCTATGGAAATTTGCTCCCAGTAAGTTTCCCACCAATGTTTGACATGAGGGAGAGCCTTAAGGAGCGTGAAGGTGATCTTTTCTCTGTCGGAAAAATTGTGAACAAAGAAATAACCTTCTAACTGATTTAACCATTTGTCTAAGGCTTATGCATCTATCTATCCTTCAAATATAGGAATATCAAAATTAACTTGTACCTTGAAATGCAAGGTGCTTCCAAAGTGGTCACTTGATGAAGATGCATCTATTTCTATTGACAGGCGTTGAAGGATGTGGGAAAAATTCTCCATCATTTCGCCCCTCTGTCGCGTGAGAGCTTGCTCAAGAAACAGACTGATAGGATCGTCTGCTCGGTCGGTTTTATTTTATTCCACCATTGAGGGTTTCTTGGGTGTGTGAGAGAGATTGTCTTCAAGAGAGACAAGCTTGAGACCCAAATTTCTATACTCAGACCTCATCAGGGACATGCACTGAAAAAAACGATCAAGAGCAGCCTACTCGGATACCACTGATCTTAATTATTTTTGGCACGAAATGAGAGTGGAGATATAATAAAGAAATGAACAGAGATATCATAGATATTCAATAATATAACCAAAATGTATCAGAGATGCAACCATAAACACAGATATACAGTAATACATGTTTTCTATTAATGAAAGAAATGTACAGAGACTGTAAAAATACAGAGTGAAAGACTCTCTAGAATGGTGGCATCTTATCTCTGAGAAGAGATGTGATGGCTACTCACATTCGCAAGAAGATGATTATTACAATGAGGCTCTAAGTGCCTTTTTAACATAAGGAAAATCCAAAACCCTAACCCCGGAAGATGAAAATCCAAAAGGTTTGCAGGCCCCGATGGGGGTAGTTGATACGTCAACTTCCTAGGGGCGTAACTTTGGCCTACGATCTCCGTTTGGGGCGCACGATAGCTTGTTGGAAAGATCTAACTGAGAAATACAACTTTTGGGTGAGAAACATTGATCAACATTCCATGTTGCTCCTTTTTTTCTCAAAAACCATCGTTTAGGGCCTCAAAATGGCCCCAGAAGTTAAAAACTACTAAAAATAGTAAATTACCAAAATTTCCAGAAAACTGTTTTGAGCCAGTTGGAAAAAGTGGGTGGCCGCCAATATCCACCTGGATCACTTTTATTGGTTGATGTATTGAGAGGCTGAATATTAGAAAGGGTTTGAATTCTAGATCATGTGAGGGTTATTATACTTGTTCATGAGTACACACACTTATGGAACATGACTAGAGAGAGATATAGAGTTTTTGGGTAATGGTTATGTATGAGGATGCATGCACAAGGTAAATATATAGTCTGGATACAGTGACAGGTTATAGATTCATGTGAAATAAGTTAAATAGGGTCAAAAAATTTCAGAAGAAAGAAAACCCTAGTTTTCAAAGAGCATACGTAGGCTGCATAACAGTTTGGTTGTGTACATACGTGGGTTGTATAACAGATAGGGTGTGTACATATGCATGTTGCAGAACTAGGGGTCATGCATCTATTGTATTTTGGTTGATACATGTTCAATTGAGGTACAAGTTGATTGCAGGGCAGTAGTACAGGTTGGTTGCAAGTCAGTGGTACAGTTTGGCATAGTTGTATAGTGGTATATCTCATAGTGATAGTGTGACATTGGTTCCATCATTCTACTTATATTTCAAGGCGGTTGGACGGGGCAAGGATAGGTGGTTGTAGCCACTTTCTGATTGTAGACGAATAAATTAGGGGGTTGTAGCCTCCTTCTGGTTGTATCCAGAGAATTGGGGAGTTGGAGCTTCCCTCAGGTTGTAGCCTAAGAAACTAAGGGGTTGGAGCCTCCTTCCAGTTGTAGCTAGAAAAATAAGGAAGTTGGTGCTTCCAATGAATGTAATTCTTCAAGACATATAAGAAAAAACATTATGTGTTTTTCTCTCGCTTTGGATTTCCACGTAAAAACACTGGTGTACTTGTATGTGTATGATTGCTCATTTTTTAATTGTTTATTTACTCTGCAATTTTTGGATGATAATACTACACTGATATAACACTTTCAGTATATGGTTAAAAAGGATTAAATTTCTCTATTATTGATTCACCCCCCCTCTCAGTAATCCAACAATTGGTATCAGAGTAGGTTCCTTCAAAAATCGATTTAACCACTGAAAGGTAGATCATGGAAAGGAACAACATGTATAAAAATGGAATACCACAGTTTGATGGACATAAGTATGCATTTTGGAGCAGAAGGATGAAAAAATATATACAGGCACATGGATTTGAAATTTGGCAATAAGTTGTAGATGGATACAAAGAACCAACAGTTCCACCGACAAATGAAAGAGTAATAAAAATCGGTCAAAATAATTCCAAATCCACAAATGCACTTCTGAATGATCTTTTTGAATCGGTATTCACCAAAGTTATACATTGTAAAACCTCTAAATGTATTTAGGACAAACTTCGAAATATTTATGAAGGAGATTCAAAAGTCAAAGAAGCAAAGCTTCAAACTTACAAAGGTCGGTTTGAACAACTAAAGATGAAGGAAGATGAGAATATTGTATCTTATTTCTTATGATTCGATGAAACAATAAATGCAATCATAGGATTGGGAGAAGAAATCAAAGAATCTGTAATTGTTCAAAAGGTACTAATATATCTTCCTATGAGATTTGACCCTAAGATATCAGCACTAGAAGAAAGAGCAGATCTAGACTCAATAAGCATAGACGAACTACATGGAATCTTCACAGCATATGAAATGAGAACTGAACAAGAAAATCCAGATATAAAAGAAGCATCTTTTAAAGCATCAAAAAGGTCAAATCAAAAGGGAAAGCAAAAAGAAAAATAACATAACAACAACAGTGACATCTCAAAATATTATGAAGGAGTGGCCAACTTCATAAGAAGATTGAACAACGGAACCAACGACAGATATAGAGGTAAGTTTCCTTTGATTTGTTTTAATTGTGATGGTATTGGTCATTTTGCTGACAAATGTCCTCATAATAAAAATAATAGGAATGATGAAAATTACTCAGAGAAAACAAACATATTAAGGAAAAATAACCACAAAGAAAGTTTTCAAGAAAATATTATGCACCAAAGAAGACATCACATCATCGGATGAAGATGAAGTTAGTGATAGTGAGACATAAAGAGTTCTATTCATGGAAGTAGAAGACTCTGACAAAGAAGACAACAAAGAAAAATATGCAGAGGCCGAAGAAGAATATGAAGAGGAAGAAGTTCACTATCGAGAATAATTGTTGTCTGTCATAGAAGTTATAAGAAGATAAAAGAAGAAAAACAAGAAGATACAAGCGGAACTAGACAAGAAAGAAGACACTTAGGTGTTGAGTTTTCAATAATCTAGGTTAAGCATGAAGTTCATCCCATTTTAGAATTTAACCATAACCATAAATGTTGTAGCAACCAAGATAACAAGAAGAAGCACCTTGCACAAGAGCACAAGAAGTATCCTGGGAAACCCTTCTCAACAAGGGAAGAAAACCTAGCCAAATCCTTTGCTATATTCTTCAAGAGAAAGACCTTCACCACCTAGATCAACCCTAGAACACAAGAGGGTGCTCAAACCCTATAACTCTAGTGTTTAAGAGAGGTGTGCACCTTTTCCAAAGAAGTGTATTTGCTGAAATTTCCAAACTCACATGAAAGATATGTTTCCTCAAAGGGGATTTTACCTTTACTTATACTAACATAATCTTGTCAATAGAATTGTTTATTGGAACAATAGGGTCGACCTCACTTTTCTTATAATATAATTAATATTAACCATATTAATTATATTTTACATTAATTTCCAGTTACATTAAGGTAGGGTCGACCTGTACCCTTTACATTTACAATTAGGGTTACAGGCATGTCTAACTCTTGTAAAATATAGCAAAGGATTTGATACACCCACTAGTGCTCATCCACTACGGGAACATCCATAGGGATGTACATATCTCTGGCTCACTACATTACATAGGAGAACCAGATATTCACACATTCACCTGTGCTCGTCCACAGGTATGTCCACTCTACAGATCTTCTTACCTGCCTCACACAAGAGAATCATCTGGAGTTTTCTCATCAACTTTGTTGCTCATAGGAGGATAATACATAATATTCATTACTGTTCACATGATGATGCACCCAACACTTTGGGGTTTCACACATTCACCTTGTGCTCAGCCACAGGAACATATAACTCAACAGATTGCTTTTCCCACTGGATAATCATCTGGAGTTCTTCTCAACTCTCTAAATGGAGGAGGTCATCTCTACGTTCCAACTCAGTCTCAGGCAGTAACCACGTACTCTTCTTAGCATCTTTCTCTCAGGTTTGTAAGCTGAGAGAAAGACTCACATTGTTGCAATGATCCAAATCTCACAGGTTTGTAAGATGGAGAATGTCTCACATAGCTGCAATCATCAACACTATGTCTCATCTAGGAAGGCATTCTTCATCATGCCAAGTCTCACATGGATGTACTCTGAATTTTGTCTTGGCTGGGTATTCTCCACCAAGTTAGTTTGGTGAAGATGTCTGCAATCTTCTCATGTGTAGGAAGGTATTGTATGTGTACGATTTTCCTTTGCATCATATCTCTGATATAAGGATATTTCAACTCATCATGTTTGATCCATCAGGAAGCACTGGGTTCTTTAAGGATATTTTCACACGGATCTTGGTCATGATTATAGGATACATCTTATGGTCAAGTAAATCTGTCAGAATCTTATGAAGCCACATTTCTTTGCACACACGATGCTATATACACTGCCTCTGTGGTACTCAAGACCACAAAGTTTTGTTTCCTACTGTACTAGGAAACCATGTAAAACTTCACAATACAACATCAACCGAATGTGCTCTTCCGATCCACTGTACTTTTCTTCTCAATCTAAATTGGCATATCCCAGGTCATATCTAACTGTGCCTTATATATATCTCAATACATGTCTTTCTTGTTGTCTTTCTCGGTTGACTCATGACATGACTAAGCACATTTAATGCATGGAATGAATCAAGTCAGGTGTTAAGCAGATACATCAGTGATCCAATTAGTTGTGGATCAATATCGTCTGAATCATCATCAATATTCTTCTTTAAATCTATTATGGTGGATTTTGAATTCTTTCATACTTAATTTCTTTAATATTTTCACTATATATTTTACTTGACTTAGGAAAATCTCATTGGTCCTCTGTCATACTTCTTGTCCCAAGGAGTAGAGAATCATACTCAAATTCTTCATCTCATATTCAAAAGTCAAGGATTACTTGTATCCAACAACAATTCTTTCTGAATAAATCATCAGGATCAGGCTCTTGTCACCAACACTATAATGATATAGGTTTGGATTAGCAACACTCTTGCTGAAATCCAAACTCATCAAGAATATATCTATCTGATATAGTTTCCAACTCATGGATTATAGTATGGATGGAAGTGTATCAGGTTCATTGGATCAAGTGTCTCATCATAGAAAACTCCCTCTGTTTGTGAGAAACCTCTGGCTATATATATTGTTTTGTATTTCTAAACACTTCCATCAGTTGCATGTTTGATCTTATAGATCAACTAGGAAGTTACTACATACTTCCCTTCTAGTTCCTGAATAATATCTTATGCATCATTCTTTAAGATATACTGGGATTCTTCTTGTTATGGCATATTTCCATACCTATTATCTTGTGGATTCTCTAGGACAAGGAGGTTCATCATCAATAAGGTGTCTCATAACTGAAGGATATCTTTGAATATTTCTTTTACTTTCTCAGGATGTGCCTTGAGAGGCTTGTATGTTTTCTCTGCTTCTTGCAGAGTGATTCTAGGTAGGCCTTTTATGCCTCACTTCAATATCTATAACCATATCAACTAAAGAACTTGGATCAACTGGAATAATGTTTGTCTCCCTCTGAACTGTTGAAGGGGGAGAAAGTATTGTTTCACTGCCAATCTTCAAATGAGATTCTTTGGGTTTGCTTGAATGGATATCTCTTCTTCTTAAGGACAACATATATGATTGTCTCGTATAATAATAAATCAATATGGTTTGGACTCCCATACCAGGGATAATGGTCCAAGTCTTTGAGGGTTCACATACTAGGGATTTATTCAAAAAATGAAATCAACTATAACATTTGAAATCAATTGGTTTACCTGGTTTGTAGTCATGATTTAGTTTTAGAGGAAGTACTTCTCCTCTCTATTTTCTTCATTCTTTTAAGGTGGGTCTATATCAATGTCAGCGGTGGAAGCTTATTATCTTCCCTTCTTCCTGGTTGGAAAGTATCTTGCATAGTGTCCATAGTTGTCACATATGAAGCACTAAATTTTTGAAACATCTCTTCTTTGATATCCTGGATTTGATGAAGACTTTTCACCTTTAAATGTTTGCCTGAAATTTCTTTTGAATTTTCCTCCCTTCTTTGTATGAAGTGAAAGAGCATGATTGTATTCTGAGGAATATTCCACTCCTCTATTTCTAAGTCTAAGTTCTTCTTGAGTACAATATGTCCATAGATGATCAAAGGTTGGTAGACCTTCTCTTCCACTGACACTCTGAATGAAAGGCTCCCACGATTTTGGAAGATTCTGGAGAGTGGTTAAGAGAAGTTCTCTATCAGACATGGTTTCCCCAATGGTATCTAGTTGTTCCTTAATCTCTAATAGATTCATAAAGAAGATGGACACTGAATCACCCTTCGTCATCTTGGTACTTTGAATTTGGATCTTTAGGGTAAGAGATCTGAAGGTGTTGTCACTTTCAAACATTCCTTTTAAGGATTCATACATATCATAGGTTGTTTTTAGGTTGGCAATCTGAGGTAAGAGGTGGTCTCTTACTGAGTAGATGATTAATTTTCTTGCTTTGACATCTTCTTGCTTTCTTATCTCATTCTCCATATTTGTAGTTGTGGTTGGTAGGGTTTTAGTTGTCACATCCAAGAGGTCATATTATTCAAGAGTGACTAGAAGCCTTGATTTCCAGGAGCTGAATTTGATTGCTCCATCAAGCCTATCTTCTACTAATGCTTTGTTCTTCATTTGATTGGTTTCTTCAAATTCTCGCCAATTGGATTTTGAAAACCTAATGATTAGTTTGAATTAGAAAAATTGGATTATATTGGACTTATGACTGCCAACAATCAATTTGATAGTATCACATAAATTCTCGTTGATTTAGGAAAATGTTTCTTCAGAAACCCAGAATTAATATCCTGCAGGAAATTTCGGCACCCTAGAAACCCTAGGGCCAAAAATCAAAATTTATTGGAATTTCGTTTTGAGATCTTTTGGATATGCGTTGGAAGATAACGTACTCTTATACACCAAAATTATCCCCAGTGTCCAAGTATTGAGGGCTGAATCACCACTGAAAGGAAGGTCGTACGAAATTTTCTGGAAACACTAGAAGGGTCATACGGTTCTGCATAAGTTGTGTTGAGACTTGGTGGATTCTTATGCAATGGGTTCTTTCAAGACCTATGCTCTGATACCATGTTGAGTTTTAAATAATATAGGTTAAGCATGAACTTCATTCCATTTTATTATTTAACCATAACCATAAATGATGCAGTAACCAAGATCACAAGAAGAAGCACCATGCACAAGAACACAAGAAGTATCCTGGGAAACCCTTCTCAACCAGGGAAGAAAACCCATCCAAATACTTTGCTATATTATTCAAGAGAAACACCTTCACCACCAATATAAACCATAGCACACAAGAGGGTGCTCAAACCCTATAAATCTAGTGCCCAAGAGAGGTGTGCACCTTTTCCAAAGAAGTGTACTTGCTGAAATTTCCAAAATCACATGAAAGATATGTTTCCTCAAAGGGGATTTTACCTTTACTTATACTAACCTAATACTGTCAACAGAAGTGTCTATTGGAAAAATAGGGCCAACCTCACTTAACTTATAATATAATTAATATTAACCAGATTAATTATATTTTACATTAATTTCCAATTACATTAAGGTAGGGCCGACCTGTACCCTTTACATTTACAATTAGGGTTACAGGCAGGTCTGAATATTGTACAATATAGCAAAGGATCTGATACACCCACTAGTGCTTATCCACTAGGGGCACATCCATAAGGATGTACATATCTCTAGCTCACTGCATTACACATGAGAACCAGATCTTCACACGTTCACCTGTGCTCGTCCACAAGCACATCCACTCTACAGATCTTATTTCCCACTGCCTCACACGGGAGAATCATCTGGATTTTTCTCATCAACTATGTTGCTCAGAGGAGGCTAATGCATCATCTTCATTTATTTTCACATGATGATGCACCCAACACTTTGGGGTTTCACACATTCACCTTGTTCTCAAACACAGGCACGTCTAACTAAACAAATCATTTTTCCCATTGGATAATCATCTGGAGTTCTTCTCAACTCTCTGAATGAAGGAGGGCATCTCTACGTTCCAGCTCAGTCACAAGCAGGAACCACATACCCTTCTTAGGGGATTTATCTTAGGTTTGTAAGCTAAGAGAAAGACTCACATAGCTACAATGATCCACATCTCACAGGTTTGTAATATGGAGAATGTCTCACATAGTTGCAATCATAAACATCAGGAACTAGAACAAATGATCACAAATTTGAAGGTTCAAATAGAAAAAGATAAAATAATTGAAGAAGCACTCAAAGAACAGCTAGAAGAAAGAGATAGGATCATTGGAAATTTGTAAGCAGAGATTGTCACATTAAGAAAGGATCTTCAAAAGAAAAATATCCAGAACAACTCAAAAGTTTTGGATGACATTATCAATAGTCAAAAGCCCCATCATGACAAGTTCGAACTTGGATACAATCTGTCAAAAAAGGGATCAAGCTCCAAAACAACAAAACAAGAAACATATCCAAAAATTTATGCAGAAACAATCAAAGGGGATATGAAGACCTACACAAAATATTACAGGGACACACCTCCACTGCAAAGATTTAGATTTCAGAATCAATGACCGACATATAGGCTTCAGGAAGAAGAAGGATTCATAAGAGCAACTCATTTCAGAAGATATTCAACTCCCAGGTATCAAACTATCTTTTTTGGTTTATTTTCTGCATGTAATAATTTTGTACATAAAGCTATGAATTGCAGAGATAATAGAAAGAACATAAACAACTTTGAAAGTTATACACAAAAGGGTTATACAAGAAGGCCCAATGAAACACAGAGAAGAAGTTACAACAGGTTTGAATCATTGAGCACTGAAGTGGAATACTGCAAGTATAACAACTTTGGACACATGGCCAAAGATTGAAGATTGATAGTTCCTCCTAGAGAACCACAACAGAACATCAACAGTCATAGACAGGAACCTCATAAGAGAACATGGACAAGAAAGAAGAATCAATATAGAAATGAAAAATGCACACTCGCTCTACAAGCTAAGCAGAAGAAACATGGTTGGTATGTTGAAAGTGGCTCCTCAAAACACATGATAGGTGATAAAGAGAGGTTTCTTAAATTAATAAAGGAAAGAGATAGATCAGTCTCCTTCGAAAATGATGATTCAACTAAAATCATTGGAAAAGGCACAGTCAGAATTGGAAACAAGAATACCAAGGTAGAAAATGTTCTACTAGTAGAAGATATGAAAAATAATCTTCTAAGTGTGATTTAAATGTGTGACCAAGGTCATAAATTTACTTTAGATTCACAAAAGTGCGAGATAAGAAAATAAGGTTCAGGAAAATTGATTGCAACAGCTGCAAGAACTTCAAGCAACATATATGTACTAAGTGAAATTGGAAATGAAAAGTGTCTTATAGGAAAGGAAGATGAAATTTGGCTATGGAACAGAAGAATGGGTCACATATAATTTGATAACCTTGTCAAAGTTAACAAAAAGGAAGCAGTTAGAGAAATTCCCCAGATTACGAAACCACCCAATACGTTATGCAAGCATTGTCAACAAGGAAAGCAAACAAAGATTAGATTTAAATCAAAAGAATATTCAATGACAAGACCATTGTAAATTGTGCATATTGATCTAGTTGGACCAACTACAAGGGTTTAAAAGGTGAGAAATATTTTATGTTATTCGTTGATGATTATACAAGAATGACTATAGTTTTCTTTCTCAGGAATAAGTCAAAATCTTTTGAAAACTTCAAGGTCTACGAGGAAATGGTTGAAAATGAAATTGAACTGGATTATTTTCGGCACGAAATGAGAGCGGAGATATAATAAAGAAATGCATAGAGATATCGCAGATATCCAATAATATAACAGAAATGTATCAGAGATGAAATTGTAAACACATATATACACTAATACATGATTTATATTAATGAAATAAATGTACAGAGACTGTAAAAATACAGAGAGAAAGACTCGCTAGAATGGTACAGCTTATCTCTGAGAAGAGATGTGACGGCTACTTGCATTCACAAGAAGATGATTATAATGAGGCTCTGAAGGCCTTTTTACAATAAACTGGAATGCCAAAAACCCTAGACATCCAAAAACCTAACCCTAGGAGATGAAGCGCCAAAACTCATGTGGGCCCCGTTTGGGTAAGTTAGTACATCAACTTCTCGGGGTCGTAACTTTTGCATGTGATCTTTGTTTTAGGCATATGATAGCCCGTTGGAAAGGTATCATCGAGGAGATTAATTTTGGGGGCTCAATCATGCCTTCAAATATCATTGAGAATCTCTATCCCGAAAAACCTTCATTTAGGCTCTCAAAATGCCCCGAAAGTTAAAATTGTTAAAAATAGTAAATTGGCAAAATTGATAGAAAACTATTTTGAGCCAGTTGAAAAAAGTGGGTGGCCACCGATATCCACCTAGATCAGAAATGGATTCAAAAATGGATTTAAAAAATGTTTGAGATCTAATAATGGAGGAGAGTTCACTTCAAAGGAATTTATGAACTACTACAGCAGGCATGGAATAAAAAGGCAATTCTTTGTTGCTAGGACACCTCAACAGAATGGAGTTGTTGAAAGAAAGAACAAGACAATATAGGAAATGGCTCGAACAATGTTAATGGATTCCAAATTGACAGATATATTTTGGACACATGCAATGCATACAACGATTCACATTCAAAACAAAGTAATGCTCAGAAACACCACTGAAAAAAATCCCTACGAGTTATGGAAATGAAGACCAACAAATGTGAAGCACTTCAGAGTATTTGGAATAAAATGCTACATCAAATGAGAAGATGATAGAATGGGAAAGTTTTAATCTCGTGTGGACAAAGGAGTACTTGTTGGTTACTCAAGTACAAGGAAATCATACAAGTGTTACAATTTGAGGTTGGACAAATTTGTGGAAAGCATCAATGTAACAATTGATGAAACAGGTGGACGAGAATTAAAGGAAGAAGAAAATGAATCAATGGGACGACTTTACAAAGAAGAAATAGAAGATGAAGAAGAAGTAGAAGGGGAAGATGAAGAGGATCAGATAGAAGTAGAAGAGCAAGTTCAACAAATGCCTCCAAAGAAACCTAGAAAACGAGTACAGAAGAATAATCCTTCAGATCAGATTATCGGAAACAAAGATGCAGGAGTCGAGAGTGGAAGAAGATTCCATTCACTAGAACAAACACACCTAGCACTCTCATCTACGATTGAACTAAACAGTTTTGAAGAGGCCAACAAGCATTAATTTTGGAATAAGGCCATGGATGAAGAATTGGATCAAATAGAGAAGAATGAAACTTGGGAATTGGTTCCAAGACCAAAGAATAAGAATGTGATTGGCACAAAGTGGGTATTCATAAATAAATTGAATGAAGATGGACATGTTACAAGGAACAAAGCTAGATTGGTATGTAAAGGATACGCATAAGTTGAAGTAATCGACTTTGAAGAGACATTTGCTCCATTTTCCAGAATGGAAGCAATCTGATTGCTCCTAGATTATGCATGCTCCAATAATATTAAAGTGTATTAGATGGACGTGAAATCAGTTTTTATGAACGAGAAACTTAAAGAAGAAGTCCACATTGAAGAACCAGAAGGATTTCAGTTGTCAGAGAACACAGATTATGTGTGTAAATTGAATAAGGCCTCATATGGTCTAAAACATGCTCCTAGAGAATGGTACTCTAAAATGGATAAATATTTACAGCAGGCATGGTTTAGAAAAGGAAGTGCAAACAACAACCTCTACATCAAGGTAACTCAAGATAATATTTTATTAATTGAAGTTTATGTTGATGATATTAATTTTTGGGAGTATTGATGATAGGTTAAGCTAGAAAGTTTTAAAGGATATGCAGAATGAATTTGAAATGTCAATAGTTGGAGAATTATCCTTCTTTCTGGGTCTTCAGATATGTCAAAGCAACCAAGAAATTTTTATTTCTCAAACTAAGTATATCAGAGAAATGCTAAAGAGGTTCGGAATGGAATATTTCAAACTAGTTACCACTCCTATGCAAACCAGTTGCAATTTGAGAAAAGATGATGATTCAAAGTCTACAGACCAGAGGAAATACATGTCAATGATTGGTAGCTTAATATATGTGACAACATCCAGACCATATGTAATGCAAGAAGTTGGACAGGTGGCACAATTTCAAGCAGCACCAAAGGAATTACATGTATTAGCAGTGAAGAGGATTTTCAGATATCTCAAAGGAACATAAGAGTTTGGATTATGGTATCCAAAAAGAAAGGATCTATCACTTATTACCTACACAGATGCAGATTGAGCAGGTTGCATTGAGGACCGACGAAGCACCAGTGGAGCAATGTTCTACTTGGGTAATTGTTTAGTATCATGGTTAAGAAAGAAACAATCATCAGTATCCTTATCTATAGCCGAGGCGGAGTATATTGTAGCAGTAGCATGTTGTACACAAGTTCTATGGATGAAAAAAATTCTGACAGATATACAGGTTGAGTATGATGAACTCATTCCAATATATTTTGATAATACAAGCACCATCAGTATCTCAAAGAACCTGGTGATGCACTCCAAGATGAAGCACATTCCAATAAAGTATCACTTTCTACAAGAACAGGTTGCAGAGAAGAACATCTGAGTTGAATATGTGGGCACAAAAGAACAAGTGGTAGACAAATTT
This sequence comes from Picea engelmannii, assembly GCA_009831015.1. NCBI lineage: Eukaryota > Viridiplantae > Streptophyta > Pinopsida > Pinales > Pinaceae > Picea > Picea engelmannii. The sequence continues at coordinate 44,751 of ML833885.1, forward strand.
ACAAAAATGCTTGCAAGAGAATCCTTTGAGTATCTTCGCCAGAGACTCAGAGTAATTTCTACTCCAAAATGAACTCTTTTGAATGCTTATCTTATATGTCTTATATCTACACGAGGAAGCACCATAAAGAGGAAAGTTCATGTCGGGAGATCGGTTTGAGGAAGAGTTCAGTCAGGGGGAGTATCCCCAAGGATAGTTTAGTTAAGAGGAGCAACCCCATATGGAAAGATACCTTTGCCATTGATGAAAAAAGGGGAGAGATTTATCAGATGCATAGCATGGAGGCATGGTTCCAGGGGAGCGATGGTCACAGGGGGAGCAAGAGTGATATGACTTCAGTATTGCATGACATGACTTCAGTATTGCATAAGAGTGTTGCCATCAATGCCAAAGGGGGAGATTGTTGATTAATTGGGTTGGTTGTCATTGATGTCAACCCTTGAAGAAATTCTGGTAGTGAATTCCAGTAGCACAAAGGTTTGGGTAATGGACCCAATTTTGTTTGATGGATAATGGTATGAGTTTTGATATATTTGTAGGTAAGACTATTCTAGATGTATATTACATGTCATGCCATTTTTTTTGGTATGTAGAACATCACATAACTCCTCACAGTTAGAGAGTTATGGCCATGTGAAGTTGGAGAACCCTCACGAGTCATCTAGAAGCCCCCAAAAGTCAAAGTGTTTGCAAAATAAATTATTTAAATAATAAAGTTAATGGAGAACTCCTTAAAATAAGGAAAGTGGGATGCTACATGAAAGTATAAATAAGAGGCAAGGCTCTCTCATTTAATCACACTTGAACATATTGAATATCTTTTGTTGCGTGAGGCTTATTGCAAGTACTCATTGATACATCTGAAGTTGCAAAAGTCTGAGGTAGTACGAAGGGTTGACAGTGAAAGTTTTAGAATTGCAGCGAATACTAAAAAACCCTAATTTTAGAGGCGTACGCGGGCTCATGGTGTATTAGGGTGTGTACATACGCAATCTGGCAGTGTATTAGGGTGCGTACATGTGGGTAAAGCCATGGAAACTTGAGAATACGAAGATGTAGAGGTTCTAGATTCTGAAATCAAGCTCCCAGGAAGGTCTATAGTGCTCAGATACATCATATCTATCCATTGGTTCAAAAGGTATGTCTTATTTATATGAATAGTTGGATTTTGATGTATGCATGAAAAATGGTTATGGAGATTTGAGGATTCTCCCTATAGAGACTAGTGGTTGCATGGGATCTTTTGTATAAGTTGGATCTATAGAAATACAGTGCTAGTATATTTATCATTGATACTTCTTGTTAGAGTTGAGGCACATCTTGTATTTCTTGGCATATGGCTAAGGGTTTTTGTGGTACATGGTTGAGATCTTGTATTGGTTGATGTATTGAGAGGATGAATATCATAAATAGTTTGAATTCTAGATCATGTGAGTTTTATTATACTTGTTCATGAGTACACACACTTATGGCACATGACTAGAGAGATATATATATATTTTTGGGTAAAGGTTATGTATGAGGATGCATGCACAGGGTACAGATACAGTCTGGATACAGTGACAGGTTACAGATCTATGTGAAATAAGTTACAGAGGGTTAGAAGTTTTCAGAAGAAATAAAACCCTAGTTTTCATAAGGCATGCGCAGGTTGCATAACAGTTTGTTTGCATACATACACAGGTTTCATAACAGATAGAGTGCATACATATGCGTGTTGCAAAACTACAGGTCACATATATGTTGTATTTTGGTTCAATCATGTCCGTTTCAGGTACAAGTTGATTGCAGGGCAGTAGTACAAGTTGGTTACGGGTCAGTGGTACAAGTTGGCACAATTGTACAGTGGTATATCTCACAGTGATAGTGTGATAGTGGTTCCATCATTCTACTTATATTTCAGGGCAATTGGACGGGGCAAGGATAGGTGGTTGTATCCACCTTTTGGTTGTATTCATAGAACTTAGGGGGTTGTAGCCTCCTTCTAGTGGTAGCTAGAGAATTGGGGAGTCGAAGCTTCCCTCAGGTTGTAGCTTGAGAAACCAGGGGGTTGGAGCCTCCTTCTAGTTGTAGCTGGAAAAAAAAGGAATTTGGTGCTTCCAATGAATGTAATTCTTCAATACATATAAGAAAAATCATTTCGTGGTTTTCTCCCGCTTTGGGTTTCCATGTAAAAACACTAGTGTATTGTGTATGTGTATGATTGCTCATTTTTTCATTGTTTATTTACTCTGCAATTTTTGGATGATAATGCTACACTGATATAAAACTTGCATTATATGGTTAAAAAGGATTAAATTGCTCTATTACTAATTCACCCCCCTCTCAGTAATCCAACAACCTAAGTACGCCCTTTTAAATTTTTGCAGAGATAATATTTCGGCTTTTTATTTAGGTTTTCTATTTTTTATTTCTGGGTTGCTACTCTTTTTTATCTGCATATGCTCTTTTCCCTGCACTCTATGCAATCTGGGAAAATCAGAAATAGAACAGAAATGGTTTTCATGTCTACGTATGCTCTTTTTCATGCACTTTGTGTGATCTCGGTAAGTCGGAAATAGAGGGAAAACTTGCATTTTTTAGGTAAGCTAACCAAGATGTAATCATTGATGACGTCGAGAAGTGAAAATTGTTTTTCTTTTCTGAAAAGAGTTTTTTATGAGCACGCTCTCCAAGGCCATCTTCAACAACAATCCTCCTAAACAATATAATATGGTTTTCACTAGCTTACTTGATTAAAAGTTAGTTTACATAGTAAGGTCTTGAGTTCAAGTCATTTTTTCATTACTTTTTTTTTTTAAAGTTCATGCATTCATTTTAAAATGCATTTCAAGTAAGTTATAAAAGTGAATCACTATTAAATAACTTTAATATTTTATTTTAAGTTATTTTGCATACAAATTTCATTTACAAAGTAACTTCATTGTAAAAGTGATTCTCGTTTATTCTATAAAAGTGGGTCACTTCATAAGTAACTTATTTAAAAGTGAGCTTATAGGGATAGTTAGGAGGAGCATCACCATGTGGACCATCTTCTAATTTTCACGTGGCTCTTTGATTATCATTTATACTTTTTTTCACAAGGGCATAAATTTCACATCCGAAGTTTGTTTTTAGTGTCATTTTTTATTAAATAGCTTATTTTTTCGAGATCTTTCCATCTTTTTATGTGTATTTTAATATGGCATCTCCTAGTGATATTTTGTTTACCAGTACCAACAAATTCTCATGGAAATCCCATATGGAGGATGTATTAAGAAGTAAAGGATTGTACCGGATTACCTTGGGAAAAGAACAAGAATCCACTGATGATGACAAGTATTCCAAATGGATTAATACGAATGACGAATCTCATGGACTAATTAGAATGCCCATCTCTCATGATTTAAGGTTTCACCTTCAAAAAATTGAGAGCCCAGATAAAACTTGGGAAAATATTGAAGTTGTGTTTGGTAAAGACAATATTGTTCGAGCTCACCAGTTGGAAAATCAGTTAATGACTTTAATTCCAAATGACTTTCCTTATATTGAATATTACTTGTCTAAATTCAAAACACTTAGAATTTTGTTTATAGAATGTGAACTAGATATAAAGGAAGATCGATGCATATATGCTATTCTTACTAAGCTAGGTAGTGCATATTCTATTTTTGTAACTATCTTTTATGCCACTAGGGAAGCTCCAAGGAGTGCTTATAAAAATCTCACTCTTGAGTCCTTTTGTGATTCTTTGAGTCGAGAACAAGATAAGTTTTTTCAACTTGGACTAATAATCACTACAGATACATCCAACAAAGCCTTAGTGGTCTAGCATAAAGATAAATCCAAGGATCCCAAGAAGCAACATCCTCGCCACAATAGCAAGCAAAACAAGGGTCCAAAACCCTCTCCACCATCCTTTGCTCATAATGGTGACAAAGGAGAGAAATCTAAAAGTAAGAATATTGGTGACAAACATTGAAACTTTTGTGGAAAAAATGGTCATGAGGAGTCCAAATGTTTTAAGAACATGGAAGCTTTAGAAGTAGCGATGAAGAAGCACACCATCAATATTGATTCTACTTATTCTTGTTCTTCTCATGGACATGCACTTTCTTCTTCTAGTTTCTCCTTCAATGCAATGTCTACTTCTTCTGATGAGTGGTTTATTAATTCTGCAGAATCTTATCATATGGCTAAGAATAAATCCATATTTTCTACTATAAATGAATGTGCCACCAAGAAAATATTTGTTAGTGATGATAGATCTCTTAGTGTTGTAGGTTCTAGAAAAAATCAAGTAGATAATATTCATTTCAATTATGTATTATGTGTTCCAAATATTTCCTACAACCTTTTATCAGTATATCAAATCACTCATTCGGGTGATAGTAAAACTGTAGAGTTTTCACCTCACCAAGTTATAATCAAGGATCTAAAAGATCCTAAGCATGTTCTTGCAACTAGAATTGTTGATGATGTTACCAGGTTGTACAAGTTTGATCAATTTAGATCATCTTTTCCATCAGTTTTTGTTGTTCATAGTGATGACTTGAACAAACTTTGGCATAAGTAGTTGGTCATCTAATCTATCGCTCATTGCAACAACTATGTAATCAACAAATGGTGACCAGTCTTCCTCTTTTTTATTCTAGAGATAGTGTTTGTGCTAATTGTGTTCTCAACAAACATTATCAAAACAGTTTTGACAAACGCCCCTCTTGGCACACCTCGACCTCTTTGTCGCTTGTTCACAGTGACTTGTGTGGTCCACTTTCTTCTCCTTTTTCTGGGTGCAAGTATTTATTAACTTTCATGGATGACTTATCTAGACACACTTGGGTTTACTTCTTAAAACTTAAGAGTGAAGTGTTTGAAAACATTTTGTCCTACAAGGCCCTTGTAGAAAAACAATATGGTCATCAACTTCAAAGGTTAAGAAAAAATAATGGAGGAGAATATGTGACCAATAATTTTACAAGCTACTGCATTGCATAGAGCATCCAAATGCAAGACATTGTTCCATATACACCATAGAAAAATGGTGTTGTTAAAAAAAAGAACCACACATTAAAATAAATGGCCAATTGCATGATCCAATCTAAGGGATTAAGTCTAAAGTATTGGGAGGAAGCCATTAACTATGAAAATTACATAGTAAAACCCACTCCCACAAAGGATATTTAATGTGTATTTGGAAATGTATCTTGGGCTCACATCCCTAATTAGAAAAGGAAATCATTGTAGCCTAAAAGTGAGAATTTTATATTTGTGTTGTTATTTTGAAGATGTCAAAGGTTACAGACTTCTTCAACTACATTGTAATGAAATTATTATTAGAAGAGATCTTAAATTTGATGAAAATATCTTGGCCTATGAGCCCAATTAGGCGTTTTTTTCTTCTTCAACCCGCGAGCTATCTTCAACATTTTTTCCTTATTATATTCTTATTATGGTTTCTTCTTTAGATGATGATAAAGGTGAGGATGAAAATCCACCTCTTCCTTCTCACCGTCCTCTAGATTAGTCCATTGAACATGAACCTACACTAGCACCACCGCTTCCTACATGGGTTCATTCAACATGAGAATCAGTTGGTGATACTTCAGATCAACATTGGACATGTTCAAAATTTCAGCGAGCCTCTTCTCTTTTGGCTCAAGTTTCAGAGACTCATTATCCAGAGACATTTTCAAAAGCTTCAAGTCATCTAGATTAGGATACATCAATGAATGAAGAGTAGCATTATTTAATGGAAAATGATACGTGGGATTTTGAACCTCTTCCGAAAGGAAGAAAACTTTTCATATGTAAATGGGTCTACATAACTAAGTATGCATCACATGGAAGTGTTGAAAGACACAAGGCTCGATTAGTTTCAAAAGGATTCTCTCAAGTTGAAGGCATTGACTATAATGAAACCTTTTCCCCTGTAGCCAAAAT